>CM068764.1:722380-788555 GCA_035084275.1 Hydrolagus colliei | reverse complement strand
TTATCTCTGTGTGTGTGTGTGTGTGTGTATCTCTGGTTTGCATCTCTGTGTTTGGGTCTCTGTGTGTCTGTATATCGGTGTGTCTGTCTGTGTGTGTCTCTCTGTTCTGTCCATGTGTGCCTGTATCTGCGTGTGTATCTGTGTTATGTGTGTGTGTGCCTATATATTCTGTGTATGTGTGTGTATACAGCTATCTGTGTATGTACATATGTGTGTGTGTGTATCTGTGTGCGGTATTTGGTGGAGCTCTGTGTTTCTCTGTGTGTGTGGGGGTTGTGTGTGTGTGTGTGTATCTGTGTGTGTGTGGGGTTGTGTGTGTATCTGTGTGTGGGGGTTGTGTGTGTATCTGTGTGTGGGGGTTGTGTGTGTGTGTGTGTGTATCTGTGTGTGTGGGGTTGTGTGTGTGTGTTGGTATCTGTGTGTGTGGGGGTTGTGTGTGTATCTGTGTGTGTGGGGGTTGTGTGATCTGTGTGTGTGGGGGTTGTGTGTGTGTGTGTTGTGTATCTGTGTGTGTGGGGTTGTGTGTGTGTGTGTGTGTATCTGTGTGTGTGGGGGTAGTGTGTGTTGTGTATCTGTGTGTGTGGGGGTTGTGTGTGTGTGTCTGTGTGTGTGGGGTTGTGTGTGTGTGTATCTGTGTGTGTGGGGGTTGTGTGTGTATCTGTGTGTGTGGGGGTTGTGTGTATCTGTGTGTGTGTGGGGGTTGTGTGTGTGTTGTGTGTGTGTATCTGTGTGTGTGGGGGTGTGTGTGTGTGTGTATCTGTGTGTGTGGGGGTTGTGTGTATCTGTGTGTGTGGGGGGTTGTGTGTGTGTGTGTGGTGTGTATCTGTGTGTGTGGGGGTTGTGTGTGTGTGTGTGTATCTGTGTGTGTGGGGGGTTGTGTGTGTGTGTGTATCTGTGTGTGTGGGGGTTGTGTGTGTGTGTGTATCTGTGTGGGTGTGGGGTTGTGTGGTGTGTGTGGTGTGTATCTGTGTGTGTGGGGGTTGTGTGTGTGTGTGTATCTGTGGTGTGTGGGGGTTGTGTGGGTGTGTGTGTATCTGTGTGTGTGGGGGTTGTGTGTGTGGTGTGTGTGTATCTGTGTGTGTGGGGGTTGTGTGTGTGTGTGTATCTGTGTGTGTGGGGGGTTGTGTGTGTGTGTGTGTATCTGTGTGTGTGGGGGTTGTGTGTGTGTGTGTGTATCTGTGTGTGTGGGGGGTTGGTGTGTGTGTGTGTATCTGTGTGTGGTGGGGGTGGGGGGAGGGACATATTCTTATTGACTTTTTTAAAGACCTGGACCATATTTTTGGTCTTGGGCTGTGGTCTGACACTGGGGTGGGGTCTGGGTTTATGTCAGGCTTGGGTCTCACATAAAGGAGGGGGGAGTGAGGAGTGGGGGGAGTGAGGAGGTGGGGGGGAGGAGTGAGGAGGGGGGGGGGGGGAGGAGTGAGGAGGGGGGGCTGGGGGAGTGAGGAGGTGGGGGGGGAGGAGTGAGGAGGGGGGGGGGGAGGAGTGAGGAGGGGGGGGCTGGGGGAGTGAGGAGGTCGGGGGGGGAGGATTGAGAGGAGGGGGGGGCTGTGGGAGTGAGGAGGGGGGGGCTGGGGGAGTGAGGAGTGGGGGGAGGATTGAGGAGGGGGGGCTGGGGGAGTGAGGAGTGGGGGGAGGATTGAGGAGGGGGGGCTGGGGAGTGAGGAGGTGGGTGGGGGAGGATTGAAGGAGGGGGGGGCTGGGGGAGTGAGAGAGGGGGGGCTGGGGAGGAGTGAGGAGTGGGGGGAGGATTGAGGAGGGGGGGCTGGGGGAGTGAGGAGTGGGGGAGGATTGAGGAGGGGGGGGCTGGGGGAGTGTGGAGGGGGCCTGTGGGAGGGGTGGAGTGAGCAAGGGGGCCTGGGGTCACGGGAGTGAGGAGGGGGGGTGGGGCAGGGTTTAGGCTGGGGGCTGTGGGTGGTGGCAGGGGCTGAGGCTGTGAGTGTGGGGGGATGGACACTGGGGGCTGTGAAATGGGGGTGGTGGGGACTGTGAGGTGGGGGGGCGTGGTGGGGCTGTGAGATGGGGGTGGGGGTGGTGGGGGATGTGTGGTGGGGTGCTGCTGAGGTGGGGGTGGGGAAGGGCTGGGATTGCCTGGGTTGAGAGGTGAGATTAGTTTCATAGAGGAATTAATTTACAATTTAAACTGTAAAAAAATGTAATCAACTAATCACCACAATCTAACCCCAAATTGATTGTTCAAATTGTTAAGGTGGGGAGGAGGGTCCACGAGTTCCTGATGTTCACAGCATTTAAATCTGTCTGTCTGTCTGTGTGTCTCTCTCTCGCTCTCTCTGATTGATTTAACCCCATTAAAATCTCTCCTTTCTCTGTGTTCAACTGCCATCCTACACTCTCTGCCCTCACCCTCCCCCCACCCCCCTCCCCTCCCCCTCCCCCCATTGCTTGGGTCCTGACCCTGACTGTCCAGCGCCTTGGGACGACCTCTCTCGATGTGAAAAGGCGCTCTATCAATGTAATTCTGTCTGTTTGTGTGTGGGGGGGGAGGGAGAGAGGGGGCGTGGAATGGAGCTGAGTTGCAGGTTATCACCAGGCTGAGTCACCTAAGCCAGTCACCCGCTGGAGGGGGGGGGGGTGTACGGGACCCCTGCTCTGGGTCTTTTTTGGTCAACACACACAGAGACCTCTCGTGCTAAAAACACTCAGGCCGTCCCAATTCCCACCATTGGCTGCCAGGCGTTTGTTTCACCTTGTAAACTGACAGAATGTGCTCCCGTCAAGGACCCCCCCAACACACAACAACAACAGCAACATTATATTTGTTTAGCCTTTCATGTCAGGGGGATGACCAAGGCGCCGGACAGTCAGTGTGTTTAGGACCCCGAGCTGGGGTCAGGATCGAGGAAGGTGGTGACCGATGGCACGGACGAAAAGAGGGGTCTTGAGGCAGAACTTGAAGGAGGCTTGGGAGGGGATGAGGCAGATGGATTGTGGGATGGAATTCCAGAGTGGTTGAAGACTCGCCAGCCGTTGCTGGGGAGGGTGGGTCAGGGAACATGGAGCTGGTCAGAACCCACTGAGCGGAGAGAGCAGAAAGGTTGGTTGGGGTTTAGGAGGTCACAGAGGCCACGTAGGGCTTTGAAGGTCAACAGACACAATGGGGAGAGAGAGAGAGAGAGCATATAAGAACATAAGAATTAGGAGCAGGAGTAGGCCATTCGGCCCTTCGAGCCTGCCCTGCCATTCAATAAGATCATGGCTGATCTTCTGACCTAACTCTGATTACCTGGCCATCCCCATATCCCCTAATCCCTCTATTTTTAAAAAATCTATCAGTGTCAGCCTTGAAAATGTTCAAGGACTGAGCATCTACAGCCTTCCGTCTCCCACTCCCGATCATCACCATGGTACACAAACTCACCTCCGTTCCCTCAAAAGCCAAGTGAGAGCAGCTGAACGCACCTGGCTCAAATCTGGCCTCACGGTCCACCGGCAAAATCTGGCTGGACCGCATCAAATTTTACCGCTCCGCCCTAGCCACCGCCAAATCAGCCTTGTACTCCAGGATAATCCTGGAAGCGAAGGACAACCACCGTCTCCTCTTCACCACCACCAAACAGCTACTCCGCCCCCCCCCCCCCCCCCCCCCACCCCCCCCCCCGCCTCGCTTTGCAGATCCTCTCCTCAAATGAACGTTGCGAGGAAATGTTGGACTTCCTCGAGTCCAAAATAGAGAGAATCCGCTCTGCGGTTTCCTCCTCCCACCTCTCCTCCACCTCCGCCCCTCCATCCGTTATTTTAACCCTCACCCACCCCCCCTTTCATACGTTCATCCCCACCACCCCGTCTTTAGTCACAAAAATAATCACCTCCATGAAACCAACCACGTGCTCATTGGACCCCATCCCCACTCCCCTCCTCCGCACCCAGCTCCACCTTTTGGCCCCGCTCATTTCTGACACCATCAACCTTTCCCTCTCCTCAGGCACCGTCCCTACCTCCCTTAAAACAGCCACCATCACTCCTATCCTGAAAAAACCCTCCCTTGATGCGTCGCAACCATCAAGCTACCGACCCATCTCCAACCTCCCGTTTATATCTAAGGTCCTTGAAAGAGTGGTTGCCGCCCAGCTCCGCTCTTTCATCTCAATTCACTCACTCCTTGAACCCCTCCAATCAGGTTTCCGCCCAATTCACAGCACGGAAACTGCCCTGGTCAAGGTCACTAATGACATCTTAACCACCTGCGACCAGGGCTCCCTCTGCCTCCTCGTCCTCCTTGACCTGTCTGCTGCGTTCGACACAGTCGATCACACCATCCTCCTCCAACGTCTTTCCTCCCACCTCAACCTTCAAGGCACAGTCCTTGACTGGTTCCATTCCTACCTAACCCACCGCCTACATTTTGTATCTTCCAACGGTTTCTCCTCAAACTCCCGCACAGTTTCTCACGGCGTCCCTCAGGGCTCTGTCCTCGGCCCCCTCCTTTTCACCATTTATACGCTCCCTCTGGGCGATGTCATCCGCAAACATGGGGTAAATTTCCACATGTATGCGGACGACACCCAGCTGTACCTTTCTGCCTCATCCCTCAACCCCCAGACCATCGATGTTCTGACAGCATGTCTGTCCGACATTGAGTCCTGGACGAGGGACAACTTCCTCCAATTGAACGTAAGCAAGACCGAGGCCCTCCTGATTGGCTCAAGCCAGCGCCTCCGCACATCGGGCGCTGCCAGCCTCAACATCCAATGCTGTACTCTCCACCTCACAAAGCCAGTCAGGAACCTCGGCATCACATTCGACCATAAACTCTCCTTCCTCCCCCACATCCGTGCCTTGACCAGCACCGCTTATTTCCACCTGCGCAACATTGCCAGGCTCCGCAACTATCTTACCCCCTGCGCTGCCGAAACACTCGTGCACGTGTACATCACCTCACGGCTGGACTACGGAAACTCTCTCCTCGTCGGCGTCCCCAGCTCCTCCATTCACAGGCTGCAGGCCATCCAAAACTGCAGCCCGTGTACTATCCCGCACCCGCCTCCGCGACCACATAACCCCCACCCTCGCCCGTCTCCACTGGCTCCCCGTCCTCCAGAGGATCGTGTTCAAGATCCTCGTCCTCACCTTCAAGGCCTTACACGGCCTTTCCCCGCCCTACTTAACCGACTTACTTTCCCCCTATAAGCCCACCCGGAACCTCCATTCAGCAGGTCTTGGCCTGCTCCAAGCCCCCCGCCTGAACCGCCCCACCATTGGAGGCCGGGCTTTCAGCTTTTCCACTCCCACCCTGTGGAATTCCATCCCCCAATCCCTCCGTCTTGTTTCCTCCCTTTCCTCTTTCAAGGCCGGTCTGAAGACTTTCCTCTTCGACCGTGCCTTTTGTTCCACCCCGAATTTTTAAGTTTAAGTTGTTGTTGTTGTTCTGGGATAGTGAATTCCATAAATTCACTACCCTCTGAGGGAAGAAATGTTTCCTCAACTGTTCTAAAAGGCTGACCCTTAATTTCAAGACTGTGACCCCTGGTTATAGATTCTCCTACCAGGGGAAACAATCCCTCTGTCTACTTTATCCAGCCCTTTAAGAATCTTATATGTTTCAATAAGATCCCCCCTAATTCTTCTGTACTCTAGAGAATACAGCGTTAGTTTATTCAACCTATCCTCATAGGTCAGTCCCCTCATCTCAGGAACTAACCTAGTGAATCTATGCTGTACCCTCTCTAAGGAATGGATTAGAGTGGAGAACTCCCAACAAAAACAACAACTTCGATTTATATAGCGCTCTCCACGCCGGACGGCGTCTCAGAGCGCTTCACAATAGTGGATCTTGGGACCGAGCCAGGGGCAGGGGTAGAAAGATCATCAAAGGCGCGGTCGAAGAGAAAGGTCTTTAGCTGTGACCTGAAGCTGGGAAGAGAGGGGGCGAGGCGAAGGGAGTGAGGAAGGGAATTCCAGAGCCTCGGGGCGTGGTGGCTGAAGGCACGGCCGCTGAGGAGGATGATTCAGGGGACATGGAGGAGGCCAGACCCAGTAGAGCAAAGGCAGTGGGTGCTGGTTTGACCCATTGACCCTCGCTCCTGGTCTCCCGCGTGCGTAATATGGCTGCCGCCATGACCTGAGCTTCCCTCCCCCTATTCAAGCTTTTCCCCCCAACCCCCCCTCTCCGTTATTCCTTCTTTACCCTTTTTTCTCTTCGCCCTCTTCGCCTACTGTCCCTGCTCGACCCTCCCACGGCTTCCCTTTGTTCCAGTATTGGAATCCTCCGTCGGGCTCACCGTGGCACTCGGCGGTGGCTGTCCAATAGCAGCCACACCAAGTGCCCTGCCCCCCACCATCACCGCCAGCCTCACCGGACACAAACCCGGGGGGTCAACCTCTCCTCCCTTATTCAGATCCCCACTCTCCCCGCCGACCATCCCAGTCCCCCTCACACCCCTCGGCCAACTGCTTTTTCCGCATCGGCCTCCAAAATGTCCGCTCTGTCTGCAACAAGACCCTGGCCATCAACGATCTCATCCTTGATGAGAACGTTGACATCATGGCCCTGACGGAGACTTGGATCACCCCAGGCGACACTTTCCCCCTTGTTGAAGCCACACCACCCAACTACACATTCCACCATGCTCCTCGACCCAACCGTCGTGGCGATGGCGTGGCCCTCATTTCAAAGTCATCCCTCGCCCTATCCCCCTACTCCTCCGGCTCCTTCCCCTCTTTCGAACAACTCACCCTCTCTCACTCCTCCCACAATTCTTTCAAAATCCTATTAGTTTATCGCCCCTCCAAACCCTCCCCCACTTTCATTTCAGACTTTTCTTCACTTTTAACTTCCCTTTGTGCCTCCTCTGATCGCCTTATTATTCTTGGCGATTTCAACCTCCATTTCACTCCGTCCTGCCCCATTTCCTCTGAATTTTCCTCTTTACTTTCGTCTTTCAGCTTCTCCCTTCATATTAACACTGCCACCCACACTCACGGCCATCCTCTCGATCTAGTGATCACCCGAGGCCTCAACGTCTCTGGCGTCACCATCACAGACAAGGCCATTTCCGACCATTTTTTCATTTCCTGCAACACCTCTATCCCTCCCCCCTCCACCTCCAAACCCACCACCATCTTCTACCGGCCCTGGAAGAAGATTCTCCCTCAAACTTTCACCTCTGCCCTAGAAACCTCCGACCTCTTCCCACAATGGCATTCTTTTTGTACCGACCCATCCTCCGCCTCCACCGCCCTCCACAACACCCTCTCCACTACCCTCGACACCCTGGCCCCCCTCACCTCCAAAACCGTCCCCCATTCCCGATCATCACCGTGGTACACAACTCACCTCCGTTCCCTCAAAAGCCAAGTGAGAGCAGTTGAACGCACCTGGCTCAAATCTGGCCTCACGGTCCACCGGCAAATCTGGCTGGACCGCATCAAATTTTACCGCTCCGCCCTAGCCACCGCCAAATCAGCCTTCTACTCCAGGATAATCCTGGAAGCGAAGGACAACCACCGCCTCCTCTTCGCCACCACCAATCAGCTACTCCGCCCCCCCCGCCTCACCTCGCAGATCCTCTCCTCAAACGTTCGTTGTGAGGAAATGTTGGACTTCCTCGAGTCCAAAATTGAGAAAATCCGCTCTGCGGTTTCCTCCCCCCACCTCTCCTCCACCTCCGCCCCTCCATCCGTTATTTTAACCCTCACCCACGCCCCATTTCACACTTTCATCCCCACCACCCCGTCTTTAGTCACAAAAATAATCACCTCCATGAAACCAACCACGTGCTCATTGGACCCCATCCCCACTCCCCTCCTCCGCACCCAGCTCCACCTTTTGGCCCCGCTCATTTCTGACACCATCAACCTTTCCCTCTCCTCAGGCACCGTCCCTACCTCCCTTAAAACAGCCACCATCACTCCTATCCTGAAAAAACCCTCCCTTGATGCGTCGCAACCATCAAGTTATCGACCCATCTCCAACCTCCCGTTTCTGTCCAAGGTCCTTGAAAGAGTGGTTGCCTCCCAGCTCCGCTCTTTCCTTTCAAATCACTCACTCCTTCAACCCCTCCAATCAGGTTTCCGCCCTATCCACAGCACAGAAACTGCCCTGGTTAAGGTCACAAATGACATCCTAACCGCCTGTGACCAGGGCTCCCTCTGCCTCCTCGTCCTCCTTGACCTGTCTGCTGCGTTCGACACAGTCGATCACACCATCCTCCTTCAACGTCTTTCCTCCCACCTCAACCTTCAAGGCATAGTCCTTGACTGGTTCCATTCTTATTTGACCCACCGTTTACATTTTGTTTCTTCCAATGGTTTTTCTTCAAACCCCCGCACAGTTTCCCACGGCGTCCCTCAGGGCTCTGTCCTCGGTCCCCTCCTTTTCACCCTTTACACGCTCCCTCTGGGCGACGTCATCCGCAGACATTGGGTAAATTTCCACATGTATGCGGATGACACCCAGTTGTACCTTTCTGCCTCATCCCTCAACCCCCAGACGATCGATGTTCTGACAGCATGTCTGTCCGACATCGAGTCGTGGACAAGGGACAACTTTTTGCAATTGAACGTGAGTAAGACCGAGGCCCTCCTGATTGGCTCAAGCCAGCGGCTCCGCACATCGGTCGCTGCCAGCCTCAACATCCAAGGCTGCACTCTCCACCTCACAAAGCCAATCAGGAACCTCGGCATCATGTTCAATCAAAAACTTTCCTTCCTCCCCCACATCCACGCCTTGACCGGCACCGCCGATTTCCATCTGCGCAACATTGCCAGGCTCCGTAATTATCTTACCCCCCGCGCTGCCGAAACACTTGTGCATGCATACATCACCTCACGGCTGGACTACGGAAATTCTCTCCTAGTCGGCCTCCCCAGTTCCTCCATTCATAGGCTGCAGGCCATTCAAAACTCTGCAGCCCGTGTACTATCCCGCACCCGCCTCCGCGACCACATAACCCCCACTCTCGCCCGTCTCCACTGGCTCCCCATCCTTCAGAGGATCGAGTTTAAGATCCTCGTCCTCACCTACAAGGCCTTACACCATCCTACTTAACCAATCTACTCTCCCCCTACATGCCCACCCGGACCCTCCGTTCAACAGGACTTGGCCTGCTCCAAGCCCCCCGCCCGAACCGCCCCACCATTGGAGGCCGGGCCTTCAGTTCCTCCGCTCCCACCTTATGGAATGCCATCCCTCAATCCCTCCGTTTCGTCTCTTCCCTTTCCTCTTTCAAGGCCGGTTTGAAGACTTTCCTCTTCGATCGTGCGTTTTGTTCCACCCCGAACTCTTCTACCTCCCCTTCGTGTTTCACCCCTTCCCAAACACTCCCCTCCCAGCTCGGGTCACACGCCTGCTGTTCAGCGCCTTGGGACGTCCTCCCGACGTGAAAGACGCTCTATAAATGTAAATTGTTGTTGTTGTTGTTGGTTTGAGGAGAGAGGAGATCAGAGAGATAGTGGGGAGAGGAGGTTAGAGCGAGGGGTGGGGGGAGAGAGGGAGAGTTGGCGGGTACAGAGGAGTGGAGGGATTTGAAAACAAGGGTGAGGATCTTGAAGTTTCTCCTCTCTGGGACAGGGAGCCAGTGAAGTCTGGCAAGGACTGGGGTAATGGGGGAGCGAAGCTTGGAGCGGGTGAGTATGGGGGCGGCAGAGTTTTGGATAAACTGGATTTTGTGGATTGTGGTGGAGGGGAGACCAGAGAGGAAGGCATTGCAATAGTCCAGCCAAGAGGTGACAAAGGCATGGACCATGGTTTCAGCGGCTTTTGGGGTGAGGTATTGCTGGAGAGGGGCGATCCATTGGAGGTGGAAGAAGGCAGTGCTGGTGAGGGATCAGATGTGGGGGAGGAAGGACAGTTGGGAGTCGAACCTGACGCCAAGGTTGCGCACAGGCGCTCCAGTGGGGCAGCGAGCACCAGCACAGACACCACGGGGAGAGAGAGAGAGAGGGGGAGAGGAAGAGAGAGCAGGGTTAGAGTAGAAATCTCCAGTGGGTGAGCGAGCAACTGACATCTTGGGGGGAGACAGAGAGAGGGAGCAGGGAATGGGTTTAGAGTAGAGAGTCACCTACTTTACAATGAAGAGTGAGTGAGTTGCTCTCTGAGCTGATATTATTTATATGTTGTTATGTATGAGAGGCTAAGCGGATGGTGAGTGTGGGCAGCACAGGAAGCTGCTGAGTCAGCACGTGCTGTGAAGTCACTGACTCCGAGCCCGGCCTTGCTGTGTGGGTGGGAGGTGGGTGGGAGGGGCTATATCAAATGCAAGGATTATTATTATTATTATTACCCTGTGTAACACAGGGCTGGGGTGCTGTGTGTGGCTATCGCTGTGTGTGGGGGGGAGGGATGGTGGGGGGATTGTTGCGTGTGTCAGTGAGGGGGTAGGCTGTGTGAGTGTGGCTGCAATGGGAAGCTCGGAGGGAGTTGGTTACATTTACCATCCATCTAGTGAGGGCTCAAACCTGCGCTCGTTGGGTGACAACCTGTGACTATCCTCCTTAGGGGAGCTACGTGGGGTCTCCTTGGTGCTAAACTGGCCCCAAGTGACCTGCGAGGTAATGGGATGTGGGAATCGAGCCCCTCCTCTCAACTCCGTGGTGGTCTCTAGTCTGGTTCCTGAGCCAGGAGGGCCCGCAGTGTATCAAGGGCCCTCACAGCCCAACCCAACCCAGCACATAGCCTAGCCTAGCCCAGCCCAGCCCAGCACAGCCTAGCCTAGCCTAACCCAGCCCAGCACAGCCTAGCCTAGCCTAACCTAACCTAACCTAGCCTAGCCCAGCCCAGCCCAGCCTAACCTAGCCTAACCTAGCCTAACCTAGCCCAGCCCAGCACAGCACAGCCTAGCCTAGCCTAGCCTAGCCTAGCCCAGCCCAGCCCAGCCTAACCTAGCCTAACCTAACCTAACCTAGCCTAGCCCAGCCCAGCCCAGCCTAACCTAACCTAGCCTAGCCCAGCCCAGCCCTGCCTAACCTAGCCTAACCTAGCCCAGCCCAGCACAGCCTAGCCTAGCCTAACCCAGCCCAGCACAGCCTAGCCTAGCCTAACCTAACCTAACCTAGCCTAGCCCAGCCCAGCCCAGCCTAACCTAGCCTAACCTAGCCTAACCTAGCCCAGCCCAGCCCAGCACAGCCTAGCCTAGCCTAGCCTAGCCTAGCCTAACCTAGCCTAGCCTAGCCCAGCCCAGCCCAGCCTAGCCTAGCCTAACCTAACCTAACCTAGCCCAGCCCAGCCCAGCACAGCACAGCTCATCCTGGCTTGTCAGCAGGACCTGGAAGGGCAGACCAGTCACTGGGGGCAGGGAACCCGCCCACACAGCTCCTGTTTTCCCTGCAAACCAAATATCTGGGATTTCCATGTGTAACAATAATCCTTGCATTAGATACAGCACTTTCCATGTCTTCTAGACGTCTCAAAGCGCTTCACAGAATATACTTTTTTTCGAGGGGCTTATTATTAAGCCTGTGTGGTAAGGAAACATGGTTTTGTCCTGACCTGAAAGGTGGGATACAGGGAAACCTCAGCTCAGTGATGGGTTTCTGTGTGTGTCAGACCCCCCCCCCCCCCCCCCAATACCATTGCGTCTCGGTGTCTGTCTGTGCGAGGCTGCTGACCTGTGAGTATTGACTCACGCTCTGTGTGAGGTCAGTGTGACTGAGAAGCAGCGAGGGGAAGCGTGGGAACCGGCCGGCCTGGCTGTTTGGTTCTGTGTCTGTTCCTGAGAAACAGCCGTGGAAACTGGTTGCGCAACAAAGTTCTTAAATCAGCGGCTGAGGAAATGGATGATATATGTGAGCAGCTCGGAGCGAGTGGAGCGAAGGAGTGGGACAGTCAGACCCAACGCAGGCCAGTGGTGCCCAGGCGGTCACTGCCTCTGAGGACAAATGGACAAAGCTATTTCACAGGTGGCTGCAGTAACAGGATAGAGTGTGAGAACACTGCACGGGGTGGGGAGGTGGGTGTGGGGTGGGGGGGGCAGTAGAATAGGCAGGTCATCAGGTGGGATTTAAAGACAGATAAAGAAGAAGGGGCGAGCGAGGCGGAGGGAGGGAGTCAGAAGTTAGAGGCACAGTGATAAAGCATTGCAGGGTGCGGTCACTGGCGATTGGTTTGGGTGGGTGTGTGGGTATAGGCTATGTGTGTGTTTATAGCTCTGTGTGTGTGTGTGTGTGTGTGTGTATCTATATCTATATCTATATAGCTCTGTATGTGTGTATAGCTGTATGTGTATAGCTGTGTATGTGTGTATATAGTGTGTGTGTATAGCTATGGGTGTGTGTAAGGCTATGTGTGTCTACATAGCTGTGTGCATAGCTGTGTATGTGTGTGTGTGTCCATATAGCTGTGTTTGTGTGTGTAGCTGTGTATATGTGTATAGCTAAGGATGTGTGTATAAGGCTGTGTGTGTCTATATAGTTGTGCACATAGCTGTGTGTATAGCTGTTTGTGTGTGTCTATATAGCGGTGTGTGTTTATAGCTGTATTGAGAGTATCTGGGGGAAGGGGAAGTGGGGGAGAAAATTCTGCCATTGATTTTTTGTATAACGACGGCCCCCTCACTGTTTGCTGGGAATGCCGTGAGTCGGTGCCGAACATTGTATTTTGGGAGCTGGTTGTTGGCAGGTGGTGGGGGGGCTGAACAGCCATATTGTGACAGTATATGTTACAACATCGGGTGGGGGTGGAGGGGGAACTTACAGCGTTACAACAAGTTACATTTCCAACAAGTTAGCATCCCTTGTTCTCATATTTGCACACATATCCTTTTGGAAGCACTCCTGGTAGGGGGGACTTCTGTGGGAGGATTCCTGGTTGGGAAGATTCCTTTAGGGAGAACTCGTGTAGGGAGGATTCCTGGTTGGGAGGACTCCTGTAGAAGGATTGCTGTTGGAGGACTCCTGTGGAAGGAAAGCAGTGGGAGGATTCGATATGTATGATGAGTTTGTCTATGTCAAAGACATGCCCCATTTTAACACCATTCAGTTGAGTATAAATCGTGTCTCAGCGTCAATTGGTTATTGCACCATTGGTGGTCAGACATCCAGACAGATATTTCTTCTTTATTAGTGTGGATGTATCTATCGAGAAGGGTGTGTGATTTCCTCTGTCGAGAATACCATGCATAGATTAACATTAATTAATTAAGATTAAGAAAATGTGCTATTGAACTTGTTAGCATCTGAAGTTCACTTATTTGCACATATATGCTTTTGGGACAACACCTGTGGGGGTATCCTGATGGGAGTCCTCAGTGGGAGGAAGGACTTCTGCTGGTGTCAATCAGATAGAGGCAGACACAACACATAGACAAACATTTCATCTTTATTAGTATAGATGTGTCTCTCTGGAAGGATGTGTGACATCCTCTGTGGCTACTTGAATTCAAAACACCATGCATACTTTTGGGGGGCTTAAATGGATTTAAATGAAGCATTTTAAAATATATTTTTAATATTATATTTCTTGATATAGCTCATCAGCGATCGGAGATCCCGGGGGGGAAAAATATACCCACGACATTCCCCCATGCAAGACCTTATTCCGATGAGGTATAAATAACATGCCTACGTCAATCGGTTATTGCATTCTTGGCGGGACCGCGGACACACACAGAGACAAGACAGACAGTTCACCTTTGTTGGTATCAATGTATAGTTTGGGATGTGACTGCAGGAGGGTTGGAAGGTGAATTCAATGGACCTCGGTCTGTCTCCGTTCCGTCTGGCAACTCTTATGTCATTGTCAAAACAGGCATCGCTGAGCACACTCAGGCAGCATCTATGGAGAGAGGAAAGTGAGTCGACGTTTCAGGTCCATGACCTTTCGTTTGACGAAAGGTTATGAACCTGAAATGTTGACTCACTTTCCTCTCTCCATAGATGCTGCCTGACTTGCCGAGTCCCCAGCGACTGCACTGCCCTAATCTTGTTGTGTTGCTATCCTCTCCCCGGCAGCTGGCGCCCGACGGTGCTGGGGCGGTGATGAGCGGTGATGTTTCATCGTTGGTGGTCGAGGGCCCTCTGCCGTTGCCGGGCTGGCAGCAGTTCTGCGAGGTCCACGCCAAGGCCGCCGCCGCACAGTTTGCCAGGAATTTCCGCCTGTTTGTAAGCGAGAACCCGCACTACCGCAGTGCCGAGGCCGGCTTCTCCCGGCACTACGTGGCGCACTTCCTCCGCTCCTTCGCCACGGAGATCGGCCGCCTGCCCGCGCCGGACTCCCCTCCCGGACCCGTCCTCTCCCGGGACCCGCCGCCGTTGGGGGACATGTCGGACTCGCCGGAGAGCGCGGAGCCGGCCCTCGGCCACGCCGCCCGCCTGCGCCGCATGGCAAACCTCGGGCACTCTCGCAGCTCAGAGGACGTGTCGACGGAGGCCGGCGCTCGGCCACGGTTCAAGAAGGGCTTTTCGCTGAGGAACATGAGCCTGTGCGTGGTGGACGGGGTCAGGGACATGCTGCAGTGGGGGGGGGCCTCGGTGGAGCCCCTCCTGGACGCTCCCCCCCAGGGCTGCGGCCCGGAGCCCGCTGACAAGAGCGAGGGCGAGAAATGGAGCCACAGACTGCGCCTGACCAAGGCCTCGCCGCCCCGCATCCAGCTGCTGGACATCCAGCGCGAGGGCACCCTGCGCTACACCATGGCGGACGACGCCAACACCGCCAACCAGTGGCACAAATGCCGTCTGCTGCTGAGGAAAACTTCCAAACTCCAGGGAGAGAGATTCCTCCTCGAGTTCTACTCTCCCCCCAAGGTACACCACCCCACCCCCACTCGAACTCAACCCCCAGCGCTGTACAGGACCCCTCCCTCCCCCTCCCCCACACGAGCAGCTCTGCCCAAACACTGTTCCCCCCAGCCCTCCACAAAACCTTCTCCTTCCTCTTCCCCCACTCCCCACTTCCCTCCTCCCCACTGGAGAAACGGGAGTGGTGGGTCACTGTAGTGTCAGACATGTGGTGAAGCGCTCTGAGACGCCATCCGGTGTGGAGGGCGCTATATAAATTGAAGTTGTTGTTGTTGTTGTTGTTGGTCCTTCAGAATGGATGTTACACTGAGATCCCGTCTCCTTCCCTCTCCCACTCTGTCTATTTCTCTGTCTCTTTGTCGTTTGCTCTCTCGCTGTGTCCTTCAGCCTCTTATTCACTCTCTCTCTGTGTCCCCCTCACTGTGTGTGTGTCTTTGTCTCTCCCTCTGACTGTCTCTCTGGTTGCCTATTGAGGAGGCAGTGACTAGGTGTCTGTGATTTGCTTCAGACTCTGCAGAGCTGGGTTTATGGGGAGAGAGTAGGGAACGGCGATATGGGAATTTTCCGGATATGGATATATCGGTTGGCTCATATCGAGATATACCGAAATATCGATATTTTAAGTTTTTTCATACTGCGCACGCACACGCATTCCGGGTACGCGCGCATTCCAGGTGTGCGCGCATTCGGGGCCTATCTTCTCAGGAGGTAAATATCTTTCTCTCTCTGTGTCTCTCACTCTCTCCATCTCTGTGTTTTTCTGTCTGTGTCTCTCTATGTCTCTCTCCCTCTCTCCTGTCTCACATCACCCCCTATCTCTATCTATCTGTATATTATCACATCCACCCCATCTCTCCCCCCCACCCCCCCCCCCCCGCCGTCCCTCTCTCGCACCCCCACCCCCGTCGTCTCTCTCCCCCACCACCCCCCCAGCCATCTCTTCTCTCCCTCCCCCCCAGCCGTCTCTCTCTCCCTCCCCCCCAGCCGTCTCTCTCCCCCTCCCCCCAGCCGTCTCTCTCCCCCTCTCCTCCCCCCCCCCCCCCCCCGCCGTCTCTCTCTCCCTCCCCCCAGCCGTCTCTCTCCCCCTCTCCTCTCCCCCCCCCAGCCGTCTCTCCCCCCTCTCCTCCCCCCCCCCCAGCCGTCTCTCTCCCCCCTCCCCCCCCCCCAGCCGTCTCTCTCCCCCTCTCCCCCCCCAGCTGTCTCTCTCCCCCTCTCCTCCTCCCCCAGCCGTCTCTCTCCCCCTCTCCTCCCCCCCCCCCCAGCCGTCTCTCCCCCTCTCCTCCCCCCCCCAGCCGTCTCTCTCCCCCTCCCCCCCCCCCAGCCGTCTCTCTCCCCCTCCCCCCCCCCCCCAGCCGTCTCTCTCCCCCTCTCCCCCCCCCAGCCATCTCTCTCCCCCACAGCCGTCCCTCTCCCCCCCCCCCAGCCGTCTCTCTCCCCCTCTCCCCACCCCAGCCGTCTATCTCCCCCTCCCCCCAGCCGTCTCTCCCCCTCTCCTCCCCCCCCCCCCAGCCGTCTCTCTCCCCCTCTCCCCCCCCCCAGCCGTCTATCTCCCCCTCTCCTCCCCCCCCAGCCGTCCCTCCCCCTCACCCCCCCCCCAGCAGTCTCTCTCCCCCTCACCCCTCCCACCCACAGCCGTCTCTCTCCCCCCCACCCCTTGCATACCTGTATATTGTATTCGAGGACTATGAATACAAGATGGCGGCTTTGCACCTCGGTCTGTGCATTGTGTATAGAGATGAGCATTCTGGGTCTTGTAGTTGATTGTGCTCGCATCCCGATTTTTTACCTCGTTTTCGATATATCGATATTTTTTAAATGTCTATATCGGCATATCAATATGAAAATCATATCGGGTTTTAGCGATATACCGATATATCGCCGTTCCCTAGGAGAGAGAGAGTGAGGAAGAGAGAGCAGGGAATGGGAATGCTGTGGGAGTCAGAATTAGTGGATCCTAATTGATACGAACTGAGGGTAAAAACAGTGCAGGAGAAATAATACAACAGCTTGGATTTATCTAGCACCCTCCACTCCGGACAGGGTCTCAGAGCGCTTCATGATAACAGACCCCGGGCTGAGCCAGGGGCAGTGGGAGACAGGCGACCGAAAGCACTGTCGAAAAGAAACATCTTTAGCCGAGACCTGAAAATAGGAAAGGAGGGAGCGAGGGGAAGGGAGTGAAGGAAGGAGTTCCAGAGCCTCGGGCATAGTGGCTGAAGGCACGGCTGTTGATGGTGGAGCGGAGGATTCGGGGGTTAAGGAGGAGGGTGCAGAGGAGTGGAGGAATGGAATACAAGTGTGAGATTCTTGAAATCGATCCTCTCCGGGACAGGGAGCCAGTGCAGTCTGGCAATTAGTCCTGATAGTGCGGGAACTATTAACAGCTACATTAGCAGTGGGTTACATCCTCGGCCCATTGTAACTTGTTAAATGACGGATAATAATCTGCCAGTGACTGGAACACCTTCTGCTGTTTGTTGTCGTTTGTATAATTCTAGTGTTTTTATCCCTGACAGTGAACCGTTCACATCCCACCGAAGCTCTCTACTCTAACCCCTGCTCTCTCTCTCTCCCCCCTTCTGTAGCTCAGTGGTTAGAGCACTTGCCTTACAAGTGAGAGACCTGGGTTCAATTCCAGGTCAGGGCGAAAACTTGGGCAAGTTTCCTTACTCCACACGCCTAATAATAATCCCTCAAAAAAAGCGATAATAAATTGCTCATTTCAATCCACGACTGCTGCGCACAATAAATATACAGTCAATTCACTTTACAGTATATTCTGCAAAGTGTTTTGAGACGTCTAGAAGATGTGAAAAGCAATATATCAAATGCAAGGATTATTATTATTATGTCTGCTGGTGCTCACCTCCCCCCGCTGGAGCTCTCTACTCTAACCCCCGCTGGAGCTCGCTAATAATAATAATAATCCTCGCATTTGTTATAGCGCTTTTTTGCAACATTGAGACATCTCAAAGCGCTTAGCAGAATATATTACAAAGTGGATTGACTGTACATTGGAGTCCTGTAGTATAGAGTAGTAGATACAGCTGTATATTCCCTAAAGTGAATTGAGACGTCGATAAGATATGAAAAGTGCTATATAAAAAATGCGAGGATTATTATTACTGTATTCTGGGAAGAGCTTTGAGACGTCTAGAACACGTGAAAAGCGCTATATCAAATGTAAGGATTATTATCATTATATTTTGTGGGCAATTATGCACAGTAGTGTCCTACAAACAGTTGTGGATTGAGTGACCAATCTTCCTTTTGAAGGAATTATGAACCGCAGAAAGTGATCCACCAATCAACTAACAACCGGGTTCCTACTTACTGCTAGGAAAACAGAGGAGTAAGGAAACTTGCCAGGAATCAAACCCAGGTCCTCTTGCTTGCCACTGAGCCACAAATCGGGGATTTAGACGATCAGCCACCAGGATTTTTGGGGGTGTTTGCAAGAAAATTATTGAATTATTAGATTTATGTATCAGATGGCCACAATTGTACAAATCTGTCAATATTTGACCCTAACTCTGACTCCTACCAGCAATCTCTTACTTGAGCTTGTTTCATTCTGAATACATGTTTTTTGATATCAAAAAGCAGATAAATTATACTTTTAGGCAATAATATTGTATACTTTACAATTTTCTCTCCCCACCGTGTCTGTGCTGGTGCTCGCTCCACCCACACTGTAGCTCTGTACTCTAACCCCATTCCCTGCTCTCTCTCTCCCTCTCTCTCCCTTCCCATGGTGTCTGTGCTGGTACTCCGCTCCCCTACTGGAGCTCTCTACTCTAACGATTCCCTGTTCTCTCTCTCTCTCCCTATCGTGTCTGTGTTGGTGCTCGCTCCCCCTCCCCCACCACCCTCACCGGAGCTCTCTCTACACTAACCCTTTCTCCTCTACAGTCTAGTAGACCATGCGTGAGTGTTCCTCTGTCGGCCATTGTGGAGGTCAGGACAACAATGCCCCTGGAGATGCCGGACAAGGACAACACGTTTGTGCTGAAGGTGAGGGGAGGGGGGGGGAGGGGAGGGTGGGGGGAGTCGCTCTGACTGTTACTGTTGCTGCTGTTATGGCTGGGAGAGACACCTCTTCAGACACGGAGCCCGAATCCCAGGCGTTTCCAGAACACTGACCCGCTGGGAGCTTCACCACAGCTCCTGTAGCTCAGTGGTTAGAGCACTCGCCTTACAAGCGTGAGAGCTGTGTTCAAATCCAGGCAGATCAGAGCGAAACCTCGGGCAAGTTTCCTTACTCCACACACCTAATAATAATCCGTCCCAAAAGAAACACAATAATAAAAATTGGTCATTTCAATCCACGACTGTTTGTGGGGACGCTGCTGTGCACAATTGGCTGCTGCGTTTTGGCCACAATTATACAGTCAATTAACTTTACAGTATATTCTGAGAAGCGCTTTGAGACGTCGATAAGATGTGAAAACCGCAATGTCAAATGCAAGGATTATTATTGTTATTGTTATTATTGTGAGGCCTGGCCTCCGGACAGAGGGAATTCCAGAGCCTGTGACGCATTTCTGAGGATAGACGAACACATGATAGTAACCGTGCCTGTCCCCACGGAAACAACAACAGTTTGTGGTGTTGGCCAACCAGAGCCTGAGTGTGAGCCTGAGCTGTGTGTGTGTCTGTGCCGCTGAAATTCTGGTCCATGCCTTTGTCACCTCTCGACTGGACTTCTCAAATGCCCTCCTCGAAGGTCTCGCCTCCACCGCAATCCATAAAATCCAACTCATACAGAACTCTGCTGCCCGCGTGAATTCAGCACCGAACTTCGCTCCCTGATTACCCCAGTCCTTGCCAGACTTCACTGGCTCCCTGTTCTGGAGAAGATTGATTTCAAGATCCTCACCCTTGTCTTCAAATCCCTCCACTCCTCTGCACCCCCACTACCTCTCTGATCTCTCTCCTCAAAACAGCACACGTTGCCTTCGCTCCACCGGGTCTGGCCTCCGTATCCCCCAAATCCTCCGCTTCACCATCCCACGGCCGTGCCTTCAGCCACTACGCCCGGAGGCACTGGAACTCCCTTCCTCACTCCCTTCCCCTCGCCCCCTCTCTTCCCAGTTTCAGGTCTCGGCTAAAGACCTTTCTTTTCGACCACCCCTTTGGTCACCTTTCTACCCCTGGCCCTGGCTAGGTCCCGGGATCCGTTATGTGAGGCGCTCTGAGACGCCATCCGGTGTGGAGGGCGCTATATAAATCGAAGTTGTTGTTGTTGCCTGGCAGGTGGGTGACGGAGCGGAGTATATCCTGGAGACGCTGGATTCTCTACAGAAACACTCATGGGTGGCTGATATCCAGGGCTGCCGCAATCCCAGGCAAGTGATTCTCCCAAATGCCTGGGGACGTCCTCCTGACGTGAAAGGCGCTCTGTACATGTTATTTGCTTTTGTATGGTGACGGGGTGTGTGTGGGGTAAGTGTGCGTTGTACACAGGGTATGTGGGGGTCAGTGTGTAATATACATGGGGAATGTGTGTGTACGTGTGCACTGTATACAGAGTACGTGGGTAAATGTATATGAATGTGCACTATACACAGAGTGTGTAATGTGGGGGTAATTGTGCACTGTACGCAGGGTGTGTGTGTGTCTGTGTTTGTGTTTGTGGGCACTGTACACAGGTATGTGTGTGTGTGTGCACCGAATGGTATATGTGTGTGTGCACTATATAGGGAGTGTGTGTGCGTGTGTGCATTGTACACATGGTATTTATGTGTGTGTGCACTTTGTGCACTGTACACAGGGTTGTGTGTGTGCACTGTACACAGAGTGTGTTGGCTGTGCTGAGACGCTGTGTGTGTGTGTTACAGTGAGCGTGAAGATGACCAGGATCCCTCGCTCTCTCTCCCCTCCTGTTCACTCCCCACCGTGCCCAGCAGCGAGTGGGACCCTTCCTCTGACGGTGAGTCCCTCATCTACCCTGTGCCGCCTGGTGTGACCGGGAATCCAACTGTCTGTGGCTGCCAGAACTCTCCCAACTTTACAATTATTCTGTGCATTGGGGTGGGGGGGGGGGGCGGGGGAGCGGAGGAAAGGGAGATTTGGGGGGAAGGGAAGCAATAGGGTGGGCTGCAGGGGAGGGGAGGTGAGGGGTAGGAGGGTGTTGGGAGCGATGGGGTAGAGGGAGAGCGGTGGGGTGGGGGGGCAGGGTGGGTGAGAGGTGGGAGGGAGGGTGGGTTGGGGGCTGGGGGCCAGTGTGTGGGGAGGGTGGAGGGTGTGGGAGAGTTGCATATGGTTAGGGGGGAGTGGGGGTTGGGGGAGAGAGTGGGGGGCGGGGGATGGACGGATGGGGGACTTGAGGGTGAGCTGGGATTCAACCAGTTCCTGATCTTGGCCTCAGGTGGGAGTCGAGCCGCTGATGGTTTGTGCAGCAATCCAGACACGGCCTCGCCTGGGCTCAGCAAAGCCAAGGAATCTCCGAAGATCCAGCCCCGATGCACATTCCCTGGACAGCTTCCTACAAACCTTACCCACCAGCCCCCTGACAGCAAAGACCCCACAGGTAACCAGACTCCGAGCCCCAGCCTCCAACCCCCCCCAGCAACTCATTACGTCCCCCCCACCTTCACCGCACCACATGGTCACAGTGCCTTGCACGCTTCACAGGGTTCACTGTAGAGTGAAGTAACTGTGTGTTCCAGACAAACGCTTATGAAACCATTTTCCTGTCAAAACTTTTCTCTCCGTCATCGAGTTTTTAAGCTTTTATTTTAAGCTTTTATTTGGGGACTTTCCATTCCCTTTTTATTGCTGAGCGAGTGTGTGACTCGTGAGCAAAACCCATCACTGTGGTTAAGAGTCACGAAAACAAGCTGACAATTCTGGTCACCACACTTTAGGAAGAATGTTAAGACATTGGAAAGGGTGCAGAGGAGATTTACTAGGATGGTACCAGGAATGAGGGACTTCAGCTATGAGGAAAGGCTAGAGAGGCTAGGTTTATTCTCATTGGAACAGGGAAGGTTGTGAGGAGACCTAATAGAGGTTTTTAAGATCATGAGGGGATTCGACAGAGTAGATAGGGGAAAAACTGCTTCCATTGGTGGGCGTATCAGTGACTCGTGGTCACAGATTTTAAATAGTTTCTAAAAGAAGTAGAGGGGAGCTGAGGAGAAATGTTTTCACTCAGCGAGTTGTTTGAATCTGGAATGCATTGCCTGAAAAGGTGGTGGAGACCGATTTGATAACAACTTTTAAAAGAGAGGTAGACATTAATTTAGGGGGGATGGGTTTGCGCGGTTATGGGGAGAGAACTGGGGAGTGGGATTGAGTTGCTCTTTTCAAGCCAGCACAGACTCGATTAGCCGAATGGCCTCCTTTTGTGCCATAAGATTCTATGATTCTATGACAATTACCCGCATCCCATCTACTAGTGTCCGGCGATATATCGATATATCGGTTATATCGATATAATTTTTCATATCGATATGCCGATATTGGAAATTCAAATATATCGATATATCGAAAATTTCTATATGAAAAAAAATCGATATATCGCAAATATCAGTATATTGTGTCCGGCGATATATCGATATATCGGTATAATGCGGACTTTTTCAACTTACCTTGTCAACAGCCGAATGCACGCACACCCCCGCATGCGCCCGCACCCATGAATGCGCGCGCATGCCCGAATGCGCGCGCATGCGCCGGACAAAAAAAAACACGATATCGATATATCGGTATATCGATATGGGCAAACTGATATATAGATTTTGATATCGACGGACCCTACCATCTACACATGGAAATCCCAGAGTTTAATAACAATGATTATTACTATTATAATAATTGCTCTTGATATAGCTCTTTTTAAGTCTTCTAGTAAAGTGAATTGACTGTATATTTGTGGGCGAAACACGGCAGCCAATTGCGCACAGCAGCATCCCCACAAACAGTCGTGGATTGAAATGACCAATTTATTACAGTGTATTTTTTGACGGGTTTCGGCCTGACCTGCCTTGATTTGAAACACAGGTCTCACGCTTATCAGACGAGTGCTCTAACCACTGAGCTACATACAGGACAACACAATTCTTGTGTTGTCTCTCTCACTTTCTCTCTCCCTCCCTGAAAGGAAAGCATCCTGTTTACCAATTCTGGAGAGCATTAGATGCTGGTTGGCAAGAGCCAAAGCTCCTGGGGAGAGGCCAGAGTGTGCGTTGACGTTGAACTAGTGTAAACCACACAGATTGCCATTGTAAGCGCTGCCTGGCAAGCTTTCCTGCGGCGGAGATTTGTTTTTCAGGATTAACAGGAGCTGAGTGAGAAGATTCCCTGCCCCAAGTGACTGGTCTGCCTTTCCAGGTCCTGCTGATGAGCCAAGGCTGGAGGGTGGTGGAGGGGGTTGGGTTGAGTTGGGTGGGGGGGGTAGGGACTCAATAATGACATTCCGTAGCCAAACCAACTCAGCTCTGAGGGGACCTCCCTCACTCCCCCCATCCATGGAGGATAAAGGATAAACCATTGACAATTTTGACAACTTCTATTGAACGGTGTCAGGTATTGCCTCCCCCTATGTATAATGGGGTGATAGAGGTTGGATGGGGGAGGAGGCCAGTGTCCTGGTTTTGCTCAGATTTCGACTTCTGTCTCCCCTAGGTGAGGAGGAGAAGCCTGTACCGGGAGCCCCTCCTTCGCTGAGTGGTTTCCCCTGGTTCCATGGCCCATTGCCGCGGGTGGGGGCGGCTCAGCTGGTGTTGGCCGGGGGAGGCCGGAGCCACGGCCTGTTCCTGATCCGGCAAAGCCAGACCCGACCACATGAGTACGTCCTGACCTTCAACTTCCACAGTAAAGCCAAGGTAGGACCTCAGCTCTCACTGTCACCACCAGGGGGCGTCTCACACACACAGGGGTCGCAGCACCTCCACACCCCTGGGACACGGCCACCAGGGGGGAATGAGGGGGGGGTTGTGAGTGATGGGGGGGGGCGAGGGGGAGTGAGGAGTGAGGGGGTGGGAGTGATGGGGGGGGGCGAGGGGGAGTGAGGAGTGAGGGGTTGTGAGTGATGGGGGGGGGCGAGGGGGAGTGAGGAGTGAGGGGGTGGGAGTGATGGGGGGGGGCGAGGGGGAGTGAGGAGTGAGGGGGTGGGAGTGATGGGGGGGGCGAGGGGGAGTGAGGAGTGAGGGGGTGGGAGTGATGGGGGGGGCGAGGGGGAGTGAGGAGTGAGGGGGTGGGAGTGATGGGGGGGGGCGAGGGGGAGTGAGGAGTGAGGGGGTGTGAGTGATGGGGGGGGGGCGAGGGGGAGTGAGGAGTGAGGGGGTGGGAGTGATGGAGGGGGGGGGGCGACAGGGAAATGAGTGATGGGGGAGCGTGAGTGGGGGTGTGAGGAGTGAGGGTAGAAATGATGGGGCAGTGAGGGGGGGAGTGATGGGGCAGTGAGGGGGGGAGTGAGGGCGGAAGTAAGGGGGAGTAAGGAGTAAATGGGGAGCGACGAGGAATGGGGGAGTGAGGAGTGATGGGAGAGTGAGGGGAGAATGAAGAATGACAAGGGATGGGGGAATGACAAGGGAAGGAAGGGCGTGAGGAGGGAGTGGGGGAGTGATAAGGGAGGGGGGGAGTGAGGGATGGAGTGAGTGACTGTGTGTGTGTGAAGCCCCCTTTCTGTGTCTCTGTAGCACCTGCGACTGTCTGTGAGTGAGAGTGGGCAGTGCCATGTGCAGCATCTCTGGTTCCACACAGTCCTGGACATGCTGAGGCACTTCCACATTCACCCCATTCCCCTGGAGTCCGGGGGCGCCGGAGACATCACCCTCCTCAACTACGTCCTGGCCACAGAGCCCCTCCCAGGTACAGCCGGCAGCCAGCGCGGGGGGAAGGGGGAGGTACTACACTGTGGTCAGTCCATTGGGACGTCCTCCCAATGTGAAAGGCGTTCTACATCCAGCTCATACAGAACTATGCCGCCTGCATTTTCACCGCATCAAACTTTGCTCCCCCCATTACCCCAGTCCTTGCCAGACTTCACTTTCTCCCTGTCCTGGAGAGGATCGATTTCAGGATCCTCACTCTTGTCTTCAAATCTCTTCACTCTTTTGCACCCATCTACCTCTCTGACCTCCTCTCTCCTCAAAATGGCACCCATTGCCTTCGCTCCACTGGGTCTGGCCTCCTCCTTGTCCCCCAAATCCTCTGCTCCACCATCAGCGGCCGTGCCTTCAGCCACTACCCCTCGAAGCTCTGGAACTCCCTTCCTCACTCCCTTCACCTCGCCCCCTCTCTTCCTAGTTTCAGGTCTCAACTAATGACCTTTTCTTTTTTCCCCTCATCCTGGCTCAGGCCCGGGATCCATTATGGTGTAGCGCTCTGAGACACTACTTGGCGTGGAGGGTGCTATATAAATCAAAGTTCTTGTTGTTGTTAAACCCACTGGTTATAGGGACTAATCCAGGATTCTGGTCCAGGATTCTCTTCCTCCCCCATCAATCCTTCAGTCAGATCGACCCTGAGGATTAATTCCAGAGTCTCCAGCCTGGTTTCCCTCTGTCTACTTGTCCTCTGTCACTATCCCCACCTATCCCCCGCCCCCCCCTCCCCCCTCACCGTTCAATGGCCTTAAGCATCAAGCAGCCATTACCGGAATCCGCTAGTTAACAGACAGCCAGGGCGTGGGTCAGGAAATGCATTTAACAGAATAATCAGTGTCTGGCTTTATTTAAGTGCTCGATCCCACATCCAACATTAACTCACAGGGAACATCCCAGCGGAAGAGACAGAGGGGGAGAGAAAGCGAGAGAGATGTCCTGCGTTATACATTTCATTGAAGATGGTGGAACCACCTTCAGTGGTCAGGCCTTCAGCCTCGGGAACCCCATCCGACAGTCCCTTTCCCTCACTGCCTCCCTGGCTTATTTCAAGGCCCATTTTAAGGCCTTCCCCTTCAACTGCACCTACTCTCGCCCCTCGCGCCCGCCCCCCCTCCCCCATTCCCCACCCCTGTCCCCAGCTCGGGTCTGAAACAGTGACTGTTGAGCACCTTGGGACTTCCTCCTGTCGTGAAAGGCACCGTACAAGTGCAATTTTGTTGTTGTTGTTGTTGTTGATCGCCCTCCTACCTCACTCTCCCTGCCCCCACTCTCGCTACCCTCCACTCTCCCTCCTTGTCCTCCACCTCCCCTGATCCCAACCCCCAGCTCGACTCCAAATCCCTGACTGTCCAGCGCATTGGGACGTCTTCCCGACGTGAAAGACGCTATACGAGTGCAATTTTGATGTTGTTGTTGTTGTCCTCGCGGTGTGAAAGGCGCTGGGTAAATGTTGTGTTGTTAGTGAGATGTGCTGAGATGCTGTACAATGAATGTGAGGATTTTTATTACGGTGATTTAACCTTGCTATTGTTGCTCCCCCCCCCCGACAGAGACGAGTGCTTCACAGACCCGCCCGGACTCTGCCCCCTCCCAACTGAACTGTCAGAGCGACCCCCAGGCCCACAGCCACAGCGAGGGGGGGTCTACACAAGGCCTGGGACAGCAGCAGCACCGACCCGAGGTGGGGGCAGGGGTCCCGCGGAGTGGCAGCTCAGAACGCTTGCTGCAGCCCCCCCTCAACCCAACCTCCGAGGACTATCACGATAGCGAAGCGCCCAGGAACCATATCAGGGCAGTGGAGAATCAGTATTCATTCTACTGAATGAGAGAGAGAGGGAGGGGTGGGGGCGTGAGAGAGAGAGGGAGGGGTGGGGGCATGAGACAGAGAGAGGTGGGGGGAGTGTGAGAGAGAGAGAGAGGTGGGGGGAGTGAGAGAGGGCAGTGAGAGAGAGAGAGAGAGAGGGGGAGTGAGAGAAAAAGGTGGGGGAGTGAGAGAGATGAGAGAGGTGAGGGGGGTGGTTGAGCGAGAGAGAGAGGTGGGGGGAATGGAGGTGGAGGGTGGGGAGTGGAGGGGTTGTGGGTATTGAGGGATTGCATTCCAAAGGGTGGGAGCGGAGAAACTGAAGGCCCGGCCTCCGATGGTGGGGTGGTTCGGGCGGGGGGCTTGGAGCAGGCCAAGTCCTGCTGAACGGAGGGTCCGGGTGGGCGTGTAGGGGGAGAGTAGATTGGTTAGATAGGGTGGGGCAAGGCCGTGTAAGGCCTTGTAGGTGAGGACGAGAATCTTAAACTCGATCCTCTGGAGGATGGGGAGCCAGTGGAGACGGGCGAGGGTGGGGGTTATGTGGTCGCGGAGACGGGTGCGGGATAGTACACGGGCTGCAGAGTTTTGGATGACCTGCAGCCTGTGAATGGAGGAACTGGGGAGGCCGACGAGGAGAGAATTTCCGTAGTCCAGCCGTGAGGTGATGTACGCATGCACGAGTGTTTCGGCAGCGCAGGGGGTAAGATAGTTGCGGAGCCTGGCAATGTTGCGCAGGTGGAAATAAGCGGTGCAGGTCAAGGCGCGGATGTGGGGGAGGAAGGAAAGTTTATGGTCGAACGTGATGCCGAGGTTCCTGATTGGCTTTGTGAGGTGGAGAGTGCAGCCTTGGATGTTGAGGCTGGCAGCGCCCGATGTGCGGAGGCGCTGGCTTGAGCCAATCAGGAGGGCCTCGGTCTTACTCACGTTCAATTGCAAAAAGTTGTCCCTCGTCCACGACTCGATGTCGGACAGATGTCGATGTCAGCTCCATCAGCACATGTGGTTTAATGAACCACTGCAGCTGTTGAGTCAATGGCTTGGGTTGCGCATTAGGGAAGTGGGGGGTGGGGAGCAGTGTGGTTAAGTTTGGGCAGTGGGGGTAGAGGTAAAAGATTAGGCGGGAGGAGGTAGGAGGGGAGGATGGGATGTGGGGGGAGGTGGGAGGGGAAGATGGGATGTGGGGGGGAGGTGGGAGGGGAGGATGGGATGTGGGGGGGAGGTGGGAGGGGAGGATGTGGGGGTGGAGGTGATTCAGTTTCTATTCCGTAAAACTTGAAACTGGTTACAGGAAATCACAAGTGACTATTTGTCACAATGTGAAGGCGACACACAGGGCCACTGGGGATTGGTAAATCAGTGTTTGTCCTGATTGGGAGCGAATCCCTGGTGGGTGGGTGTGAGGGTGGTAGGGGGGCACGGGTAGGAGGGTGGCAAGACCCCTCTCTCTACAGTGGGGAGTCAGTGAGCATCATCTCAGTGGCTGGGAACACCCATCAGATCAGGCAGCATCTATGGAGAGAGGAAAGTGAGTCAACGTTTCAGGTCCACGACCTCTGACGAAAGGTCGTCGGCCTGAAACGTTGACTCACTTTCCTCTTTCCATAGATGCTGCCTGACCTGCAGATTGTGGGTAGCTCAGTCCTGTAGCTCAGTGGTTAGAGCGCTCGCCTCTCACACAAGAGTTTTGATTCCCGTCCAGCGAAACACGTTAGGCCCGTTTCCTTACCCCGCACACCTGTGTTTACCTGGCAGTAAGTAGGAACCCGGATGCTAGTGGATTGGTGGATCACTTCCTGGGGGTAATAATCTCATCAGTAAAAATAATGATTTGGTCGTTCGATCCACGACTGTTTGTTGGACACTGCTGTGCGCAATTGGCTGCCGCGTTTCGCCCACAAAATATATATGCCACAGGTCTTACAAGCGTGAGACCTGTGTTTGAATCCAGCCAGGTCAGGGCAAAACCTTGGGCAAGTTTCCTTACTCCACACACTTGATAATAATGCTTCCAAAAAAAAACTTATAATAAAATGGTCATTTCAATCTACGACTGTTTGTGGGGACGCTGCTGTGCGCAATTGGCTGCCGCGTTTTGCCCACAAATATACAGTCAATTCACTTTACAGCATATTCTGTGAAGCGCTTTGAGATGTCTAGAATCCTTTCAAATGAAAGTATTATTATTACAGTCAATTCATTTTACAGTATATTCTGCGAAGCTCTTTGGGACGTCGCAAAGGTTTGATAAGGTGTTATATTAAATGCAAGGATTATTATTATTATTATCATGAAGACTTGGACACTCACTACCGTGGCTTTGACACTTTAATAGATCCACAGACATTTTGTTAATAAACCCCTAACTTTATACACGCATTTTCTACCCAAAAACCTCACACATTTGAAACTAATCCCCAACCACGGACGTTCGTATCTCAACTCACCCACCATTACCCACCATTACACCATTACCCTGATCATTGGGTGTCAATTGCCTTGCTCAGATCAACGGCAACAATAGGGGGCAAGGGAGGGAGGACACTGGACAAGGACAAGGGCAACTACTTGAAAAGGAAGGAAATGAGGAGGTGTGGGGGCGTGGGGGAGGATTGGGGGTGTGGGGGCGAGGGGATGGTGTGGAGGTTGGGGGCGTGGGGGGGGTGGCGACATGTGGGAGGTATGGGGGCGAGGTGGAGGTTTGGGGCGTGGGGGGGAGGTGTGGAGGTTTGTGGGCGTGGGAGGGGGTGTGGGGGCGAGGTGGAGGTGTGGAGATTCGGGGGCGGTGGGGGCATGTGGGGGCGGGGGGGCGGGGGGGAGGTGTGGAGTTTCGGGGGTGTGGGCCTCATTGAGTAGCTCTGGGCCGAATGGCCTCCTTCTGTGCTGTTGATATTCTATGATTGATGGCTCCCACCTCAGTGATTCTCTGCCTTGTACCCACGTACCCTGTAAACTGGTTGGAGATGATTCCAGTGATGGATGGGGAGCCAGTGGCTGATGTTTGTGTTTCTGAACACATTGAGTTTACAGTGAGATTCCGCAGGGACCACCTGTGAGTTTGATGGAAGGTGTGAGGGATTGTGTGTGAGTGTGTGTGATTGAGTGTGTATGTGAGTGAATATGTGTGAGTATGTGTGTGAGTGTATGTATGAGAATGTGAGTGAGTGAGTGTGTGTATGAGTGAGTGCGTGTGAGAGTGCATGTGAGTGAGTGTATGTGAATGTGTGTGTGAGTGAGTGTGTGTGTGTGTGCTGGGTTTTATGCAGGAATATTGTTTTAGGGCAGCAGGGATTCAGGCCAAACTGCTTTGGTTCCAACATTTAGATAAAACCTGAACAGAAATGCAGTTCCTCACCCTGCTCTTCACCTCTCCCCCCTGCTCTTCACCTCTCCCCCCTGCTCTTCACCTCTCCCCCCTGCTCTTCACCTCTCCCCCCTGCTCTTCACCTCTCCCCCCTGCTCTTCACCTCTCCCCCCTGCTCTTCACCTCTCCCCCCTGCTCTTCACCTCTCCCCCCTGCTCTTCACCTCTCCCCCCTGCTCACACACACACACACACACACACAGACTCCAGGAGCCTGTGTTCATCCCAGAGAGCATCAGAGGCAAACCGCCCCCTATTATAACTGTTGAATCTGTTCTGTCTAATCGTCAGTAAAGTCCAGTTCAGAAGCAGTCGTTACATTCACTCAGTCCATTGATCTCTCCACCTAACTGTGGGAATCCTGTCATAATCCTACTCTACATGTGTCTACTTCATGTTCTGAAAATGCTGCTATTTTGTTCAAACCTTTCAAGAAAACACATTAAATTGGTTTAATAACAAGCGCTGATCTTTTACATTTCTCTTTTGATGTCGGATATGGGTTTGGCTCAGTCGCTCGCAATCAAAAAGTGACTTTGGGTGATTTTCTGTGAGTTCACACTGTCTAAGCTGATGCTCCAGCTCAACACTGGAGGGAGGGAGGGGGTAGCATCATGTGAAGTCCTGTAGCTCAGTGGTTAGAGCACTTGCCTTTCAAGCGTGAGACCTGTGTTCGAATCCAGGCAGGTCAGGGCGAAGCCTTTGGCAACTTATTCCACAACTACGCCTAATCATAAACCCTCCAAAAAAACCACAATACTAAAATTAGTCATTTCAATGCACGACCATTTGTGGGGACGCTTTGAAAGATCCCTAAACGCTACCGTGTTTCACCCACAAATATACAGTCAATTCACTTTACAGTTTATTCTGTGAAGCGCTTTGAGACGTCTAGAAGACGTGAAATGTGCTATAGCAAATGCAAGGATTATTATTTTCATCCGTGATGCCTTCCTTTGGGATGTTGAGCTGAGCTCCGTGGTTCAGGAATAAAGATCCTGTGTGTCTCTCTCTCCCTATATCCCCTTACATACCTGCTCGCTCCCTCCACTCAGCAGACTCTGGCCTGCTCCCCGACTCACCCGCCCCACCATTGGCGGGCGAACCTTCAGCCACTCTGCTCCCAACCTTTGAAACTCCATCCCACAGTCCCCCCCGTCTCACTCCCTCCCTGGCCTCAAGTTCCCTCTTCGATGGCCCCATCCACCCCTCTTCCCTCTGCCGCCCTGTCCTCAGCTCGGGTCTGAAGCAGTAACTGTCCAGCGCCTTGGGACCTCCTCCTGACGTGTAAGGCGCTATACATGTGTCATTTTGTTGTTATGTCTAACATAAACACAACAGAGGGAGAGTTGAGGGAGAGTGACGGTGATGGTGGATCTGTGGCTGTGTATCCGGGCGAACACTGGCCTTTCCCGAAGCTGTGATCTGACTGGCTCGGGGGTGATGGCGAGCCAATGAGGGCTGGAGCAGACGCCATTGATGGATGGAAAATAAGAATCAATCATTTGGTCACTGAACTCGTGACTCTAGTGGTGCGCAATTGGCCACCGTGTTTCACCGACAAAACAGTCAATTCACTTTACACTGTATCCTGTGAAGCGCTTAGAGATGTCTCAGGGACGTGATAAGGCACTGTAACAGCAAGAAAATTACATTTATAGAGCGCCTGTCACATCGAGAGGACGTCCCAAGGCACTGAACAGTCAGGTCCCGAGCCGGGGGGTTAAGGGTCGAGGTAGCGGCAGGGGGAAGGAGAGTAGGAAAGGAGAGGGGGGGGAGTGGGGGAGGGGGGGGAGGGGGAAGTGGGGGAGGGGGGGGAGGAATCCTGGGCTGGGGAAGTGGCCCGGGGTGGATTGGGGGGGGGGGAGGGGGGGGAGTGGCCCGGGGTGGGGGGGGACGGGGGGTGGGGGGGTGGATTGGGGGGGGACGGGGGGTGGGGGGGTGGATTGGGGGGGGGCGGGGGGGAGCCGCCACATTGGCCCACATATCAATCACTTCACTTCAAGGCAGGTGGCTGTGTAACGAGCTTTGGCAGATCCCTAATGTGACAGGCAGCACAGAGAGTGCAGGGCTGGAATCCTATTCAACTATTACACACTAGGAGGCGCCCCTGCCCACAGGGTAAAGTAACAATTGGTGTTCCTCTTTGGAAGGTTTCTCTCTCGTCTCCGGGTCAGAGTTCCTAGAATGATACAGAACATCAGCCATTCAGCCCATCGTGTCTGTGACGGCTGTTTGAAAAGAGCGATAGAGTTTCTCCTTGTTCACTCTATCGAATCCCCTCATAATTTTGACAACTTCTATTAATTCTCCTCTGAACCTTCTCTGCTCCGAGGAGAATAATCCCATCTTCTCCAGCCTCTCCTGATCACTGTCATTCAGAAGATTCATAGATTCATAGATTCATAGAATTTTACGGCACAAAAGGAGGCCATTCGGCCCATCTAGTCTGTGCCGGCTCTTTCAAAACAGCGATTCAATCCCACTGCCCTGCCCGCTCCCCATAGCCTAATAGACCTGTTCTCCCTAAATAAAGATCTAATTCCCTTTTAAAAGTTGTTATCGAATCAGCCTCCACCACCTTTTCAGGCAATGCATTCCAGATTCAAACAACTCGCTGAGTGAAAATATTTCTCCTCAGCTCCCCTCTACTTCGCCTTGAAACTATTTTAAATCTGTGACCACGAGTCACAGATTCACCCACGAGTGGAAATAGTTTTTCTCTATTTGCCCTGTCGAAACCCCTCATGATCTTATAAACCTCTATTAGGTCTCCCCTCAATCTTCTCTGCTCCAGAGAGAATAACCCTAGCCTATCTAGCCTCTCCTCATAGCTGAAGTCCCTCAATCCTGGCACCATCCTAGTAAATCTTCTTTGTACCCTTTCCAATGCCTTCACATCCTTTCTGTAGTGTGGTGACCAGAATTGAACACAGTATTCCAGCTGAGGCCTCACCAAAGTCTTATAGAGGTTAGTCAGCACTTCCTGACTTTTGTATTCTATACCCCTATTTATAAAGCCTAGTATCCCATATGCCTTAACAGCCTTGTCTACCTGTCCTGCCACCTTCAACGAGTCACTAACACAAATCCCCAGGTCTCTCTGTTCCTTCACACCATTTAAAATTGTACTATCTACCCTATATTGCCTCCCTTCATTTCTTCTCCCAAAATGCATCACCTCACACTTCTCTGCATTAAACTTCATCTGCCATGTGTCTGCCCACTTTACCAATTTGTCTATATCCTCTTGCAGATGGCTACTATCCTCCTCACTATTTACTATTCTCCCTAACTTAGTGTCATCTGCAAACTTGGAAACTGTACTCCGTACACCCAAGTCCAGATCATTGATTACAAACAGCAATGGTCCCAAAACCGATCCCTGTGGCACACCACTGCTCACTTCCCTCCAGTCTGAGATGTTAAACCAAACCAAGCTCCTGTTTGGCTAGATATTATAGCTCTTGTAACACCGTGGGAAAGAGAAGGGAATTCCTGGCTCTGAATTCAGCAGATTATAATAAACTGTAACAACAATCCATTACTAATAATAATAATAATAATCTTTACCACATTCAATTATTGAAAGCAATTGGTCAGCCTCCATGCGTTTTTATCAATAAGCTGTCCCCAAAAAACTCACAATAATTTCAATCCATAACTGTTTGTGTGGACGCTGCTGTGGCTATTGCGTTTCGCCCTCAAATATACAGTCAATTCATTTACAATATATTCTGTGAAGCGCTTTGAGACGTCGATAAGATGTGAAAAGCGCTACATCAAATGCAAGGATTATTATTATTATTATTATCCTTGCATTTGACACGGCTCTTTATCACTTAGTCGAGCCGTCAGACAGCGCCTCATAGAGTATGTCTGTAGATTCTGTGGGCAATCCCCCAGGGCTGTGTGTGTGGGGACATTGCGGTGGGCAATGGTGATTGCTGTAAATACACAGTCAGTGGGCGTCTGTGAGTAATTACTGTGAGTCCGGGCTCTGAAAATGGAAAGTCTTCTTTCATTGTGTCACTGAACCTGATAACAAACCCGCAGTGCGGAGTGATGCCACCGGGTGGCGCTTTACCAACGCCTCTCACTGTTTGAATGAACCCAAGCCCTGGTCTCCCTGACACTGTGTGTGTGTGTGTGTCACCTCCTGCCCCACACCCCCCTATAATGATAATATTAATCCATGTATTTGATCAGCAGCTGATCCTCAGTGCCCTCGCGTGTGTCCGGTCTGGTCTGGGTGACTTATTAACGTTGAGCTCCGTCATTCCTAGTCCATATTTCCTGCTTCGTAACCAACGCAGTAGTTAATATACATTAGTACTCGGGAAACCGTTGGCATTGAAAAGTGACAAGTCCCCTGGACCTGACGGTTTGTATCCGAGGGTTTTAAAAGAGGCAGCTGATGAGATGTGTCTGATCTTAGAAAACTCTCTGGATTCTGGAACAGTTCCCATTGATTGGAAGATTGCAAACGTCACACTACTGTGTAACTAGAGTGGGAGAGAGAGGATGGGGAACTATAGATCAGTTAGTCTGTCATCCCCCATGGTAGGAAAAATTCTAGAATCCATACATTAAGGATGTACTTAGAGGACCACAATATGATTAGCCAGAGTCAACATGGCTTTACAAAAGGGAAGTCATGCTTAACAAATCTTTTAGAATTTTTTGAGGATGTCACTGGCGGGGCTGGGTAATGGGGAACCAGTAGATGTAGTTTATTTAGATTTTCAAAAGGCATTCGACAAGGTGCCACATAAAAGGTTGATTCACAAGATTAGGGCCCATGGAATTAAAGGCAATATATTAGCATGGATTGAAGAGTGGTTAACGGGAAGAAAACAGAGAGTAGGGATAAACGGGTCCTTCTCACGTTGGCAGGATGTGACTAATGGAGAGCCACAAGGATCAGTACTTGGGTCTCAACTATTTACAATTCATATCCATGATCTAGATGAGGACATAGAAGTTAAAATATCAAAATTTGCAGATGATACAAAGCTAAGTGGGAGAGTAAGCTCTGAGGATGACACAAACAAAATTCAACAGGATACAGACTGGCTGGGGGAGTGGGCAAGAAGGTGGCAGATGAAATTTAATGTGGGGATCTGTGAAGTTATTCATCTAGGTAATAAAAACAGAAAAGCTGATTATTTTCTAGAAGGGTAGAGACTGGATAGTGTTAGTGTTTAAAGGGACTTGGGTGCCCTTGTACACCAGTCACAAAAAGTTAGTTTGCAGGTACAGCAAGGCTAACAGTATGTTGGTGTTTATTACAAAAGGTTTAGAGTATAAGAGTAGGGAAGTCTTTCTGAAACTGTATAGGGCCTTGGTGAGACCTCACATAGAATATTGTGTGCAGTTTTGGTCTTATTTAAGAAAGGATATACTCGCCTTGCGCAGCGTAGATTCATTAGGGTTGGTTCCTGGGGTGAGGGGGATGAGCTATGAGGATAGGTTGAGTAATCTAGGACTATATTCTCTAGACCAGTGGTTCCCAACCTCGGGTCCTGACCCAAATCAGGATTGTGGGGGTCCTCAGTAGGGTCACGAAGGGTCATCAGAATTTATTTTTGTTGCTTTTGTTAATGCCAAAAAGTGCCCGAGGCCACACCGCCGACCAATTTGTATGAAAGACCGTACTAAAGAGTTGTGCTGAGTCCACAATACAGACAGAGATATCGTCTTGGCTGAGCTTTGCTTCAGTCACGATGTCGTCCCCTAAGGGTGGGAGAACCTGTTGGGTGGCCAATTTAGGGTCGCAGCAAAAAAAAGGTTGGGAACCACTGCTCTAGAATATAGAAGAATTAGAGGTGATATGGGGATAAGGCGGGGGCAGGTGGAGTCAGATTAGAAGACCAGCCATGATCTTATTGAATGGCGGGGCAGGCTCGAGGGGCCGAATGGCCAACTCCTGCTTCTTTTTCTTATGTTCTTACAAGCACATAGCAATTTCCCAAGGACAAGGGTTGACGCCTCAAAGTCCTTATGGTGTCAAGTGGAGTGATTGTATTTTTCGCTTTACCGGGTCTGGCCTCCTCCTCATCCCCCGAATCCTCCGTTCCCCTGTCGGCAGCCGTGCCTTCAGCCACTACACCCCAAAGTTCTGGAACTCGCTTCCTCACTGACTACGCCTCGCCCCTTCCTTTCCTATTTTCAGGTCGCACCTAAAGAATTTTCTTTTCGACCGTGCTTTTGGTCACCTTTTTACCCCCTCCCTCTGGCTCGGCCCCTGGATCCGATATTATGAAGTGCACTGAGTCGCACCTGACATGGAGGGTGTTATATATAAATCAAAGTTGTTGTTGTTATAGAGCCATGGGAGCTTTCATGTCCACCTGAACCTGAACAGGGAGACGGGACTTTGGTTTAACATCTCGGCTGAAAGTGTGTTCAGGGCTGGCCAGCCTGACAACACCAGGCTGGGGGACAGGGGGCAGGGGGCTGGGGGACAGGTGGCAGGGGGCTGGGGGCAGGGGGACAGGGGGCTGGGGGCTGGGGGACAGGGGGCTGGGGGCTGGGGGACAGGGGGACAGGGGGCTGGGGGCTGGGGGGCTGGGGGCTGGGGGACAGGGGGACAGGGGGCTGGGGGACAGGGGACAGGGGGCTGGGGGACAGGGGGACAGGGGGCTGGGGGACAGGGGCCTGGGGGACAGGGGGCTGGGGGACAGGGGGCTGGGGGCTGGGGGACAGGGGACAGGGGGCTGGGGGCTGGGGGACAGGGGACAGGGGGCTGGGGGACAGGGGGCTGGGGGACAGGGGACAGGGGGCTGGGGGCTGGGGGACAGGGGACAGGGGGACAGGGGACAGGGGGACAGGGGACAGGAGGCTGGGGGACAGGGGGCTGGGGGACAGGGGGCTGGGGGCTGGGGGACTGGGGGACAGGGGGCTGGGGGCTGGGGGACAGGGGGCTGGGGGCTGGGGGACAGGGGGCTGGGGGACTGGGGGACAGGGGGCTGGGGGCTGGGGGACAGGGGGCAGTCAATGTTTCACAATGGACATATCTAATATGCAGGGGTAGGTTACTGGGGAGCCGTGTTCACGATCAACAGACAACATGGAGTCCTGTAGCTCAGTGGTTAGAGCATTCACTTCACAAGCAAAAGATTTGGGTTCAATTCCAGGCAGGAGAAAAACCTTAATACTGTAATAGTAATAATAATCCTATATCTTTCTGGTTTATATGGGTACCTGCTGCACTGAGCAGCGCCCTTAACCCATTAGGCCAATGGGAGTTTAATGATTTAATCGATACCTGATGAATGACATTGCAAGTTTAACCATTTGTACTCGCAGCCTGTAATGTACATATGATGCATTCAATTGTGCATACAATCCGAAAGAAAGTTGTGCAGAATAAAACACTTTGGGCAAGTTTCCTCACTCCACAAGCCTAATAACAATCCCTCAATAAAAAACAAGAATAAAGTAACAAACAGCTTTCTCTTTTCCAGTTGCGCCGAGAGATCTGTAATGTTTGGCAGAAAAGGATGGTTTAAATCAGTCTGATACGCTGGAGAATTCAATGCTTTTATGTTCCTTGGAGTTGTCTTACTGTCTTACTGACAGAGAAGCGAGCAGTGAACCCGCGAGTGGAAATCTGAGCTGGGGCCAGACCTGGTTTGGTGTAAATCTGATCCTCGCTGTACAGTACCGTATAGAGAAGAGGACAAGTCTTTTGACTTGTGAGTCTCTGTGCCTCAGGTGGTTTGAACTCGGTCAAAGAGCAGTGAAACAGATCAACAAAAGGTTTTGCAGTAACCAGAGTGGGGCAATGGTCCACTGACGCAGGTTTGCGTGTCGCTGTGTTGTGTGTGTTCTCACCTTGTTTACCTGATTTGCAAAGCAAATGTTTCAAAGTCTTTGACGTACTTTACCTGCTGCAAAAATTGTTTTTTCCTTGCTCCTGTAGCTCAGTGGTTAGAGCACTCGCCTTACAAGTGCGAGACCTGTGTTCGAATCCAGGTGGATCAGGACGAAGCCGTGGGCAAGTTTCCTTACTCCACACGCCTAATAATAATCCCTCAAAAAAAAAAAAAATGGGTCATTTCAATCCACGACTGTTTGTGGGACGCTGCTGTGCACAATTGGCTGCCGCTTTTCGCCCACAAATACACAGTCAATTCACTTTACAGTATATTCTGTGAAGCGCTTTGAGATGTCTAGAAGATGTGAAAAGCACTATCTCAAATGCTAGGATGATTATTATTATTGTTATTATTATTATTATTAACCTGGCATTGATTTCCAGGCGGGGCTAAACCTCCGGCAAGCTTCCTTACTCCAGGCAACTTTGTTTACCCTGCAGTGAGTAGGAACCTGGTTGTCAGTCGATTGGCAGATGGATTTCCAGGGGTAATCATCCCTTCAACACAAGAAATGTGATCAGTCAAACAAGTGTTTGAGGGAACAAAAACAGAAGTTACTGGGGAAACTCAGCAGGTCAGGCAGCATCCATGGAGAAAGGAAAGTGAGCCAACGTTTCGGGTCTTTCGCGATATCAACCCTTTCGCGATATCTGGATAAGGCTCTATATCAAATGCCAGGATTTTTACTGTTATTATTATACTCATCACCAGGGTTAGGGGCTGGACACCTTTTCACACTCGTGACCTTGTCCTGTCTGTTTATTAATTTCTGCTTTCACTCTCTGACCTGCAGGAATCATTTATTTTTCACTCAGAAAGTTAATATTTGATCTAACGTCTCCATGTGTTTCACACGCAATTACTGTCAGGTGTAGTGACTGTATTTTCTGACCATCAGGTAAAGATGTTGGAAAGCAAGCTCTCACTTGAAGTGGGATTCCCTTTATATCAGAACAATTGTCTTGGAATAAAGTTCCTGATGTTTAGCAGATTTTTTTGTAAAACAACTGCACTGCAAATTGTTTAATGTGAATTGTTTAGTTTCCTGGCTCCTTATATTGTACATATAATAATAATAATAATAATAATAATCCTTGCATTTGATGTAGTGCTTTTCACATCTTATCGACGTCTCAAAGTACTTTTCAGAATATACAGTGCTGCAAAGTGAATTGACTGTATATTCGTGGGCAAAATGCGGCAGCCAATTGCACACAGCAGCGTCCCACAGTCATGGATTGAAATGACCAATTTCATTATTGTGTTTTTTTGACAGATTATTATTAGGCGTGTGGAGTAAGGAAACTTGCCCAAGGTTTCACCCGGATCTGCCTGGATTCGAAATACAAGTCTCACCTTTGTAAGGCGAGTGCTCTAACCACCGAGCTACAGGAGCTCCGCACTGGGATTAGAGCATAGAGCTGCAGTGAGGGGGAGTCATAGTATTCTTCTTATTATTATTATAGAGCTGCAGTGAGGGGGGGAGTGAGCATTAGTGTGGACACAATGGCTGCGGTTCCCTTGGAGCCAGTTCAGGGCCAGGGAGACGTGTAGGAGGAGCTTTACTAGTTTGTCATTAATCAACAAGTGGAGGTTTGAGGCTCGGCGAGGAGGAGATCCCGGTGAGCAGCTCAGCTCAGTGTGAAAATCAATTAAACAACAATAAAATTCCACTTATTTAGCGTCTTTCACGTCAGGAGCGCTGGACAGTCAGTGTTTCAGACCCGCGCTGGGATCGGAATCAGGGAGGGTGGTGGGGAGGGATCGGGGAGGGGATGGAGGGAGGGAAAGGAGGGGATTAAATATAATTGCGCTGGAGAAACGCGTTCTTCCGAGAGAATGTAAGAGTGACCACACCCGCTCTGTTTCCTGGGGGAAGGTTCTGTAGGGACGCTCGCTGATCCACAAATATACCGCAGCAACAATATTACTCTTACCCACAGTAAGCTGGTGAACAATGATTTGCTAACCTCCTTAATAATAATAAAAATTAATAATGATAACCCTTGATTTGGTATTGCACCTCATTCATTCATTCATCTCAAACTACTTCATAGGATGTCCTGCAGCATAGTAGTTGAAGCACACATCTCATAAGTGAGATTCCTGGGCAGGGAGAAACTTTAGGCAAGTTTCCTTACTCCACAAGCCTCTTTTTACCTCGCAGTAAGTAGGAACCTAAATGTTAGTCGATTGGCAGATTGCTTTCCGGGGGTAATAATTTCTCCACAAAAATAAAAAAAAAATTAAATCCACAACTGTTTGTGAGACACCGCTAAGCGCAATTGACTTCTGCTTTTCACCCACAAAATACTGTCAATTCACTTTATGGTACATTCCGTGAAGCGCGTTGAGGTGTCTCGATGACATGAAAAGTGCTGTATCAAATGCAAGGATATTATTGATATATTTGTGGAGCTCCTGTAGTTCAGTGCTTAGAGCACTTGCCTTACAAACGTGACACCTGTGTTTTGAATCCAGTCAGGCCAAACCCTGGGCAAGTTTCCTTACTCCACACACACACGCCTAATAATAATCCCTCCAGAAAACCTATAATAAATTGGTCATTTCAATCCACGACTGTTTGTGGGACACCTCTGTGTGCAGGTGGCTGCCACGTTTCACCCACAAATGTACAATTCACTTTACAGTATATTCTGTGAAGCGCTTTGAGAAGTTTAGAAGATGTGAAAAGCGCAATATCAAATGCCAGGATTATTATTAATAATTATTATTGTTGTTCTAAAGTGGGATTGTGACAGTGTTAGCAGCACCGCCCGAGGCTCCAGCAACATGAGCTCAGTTATTTTCCAATAGATTCTCAGCACCATTGTCTGTCTGTGTATTGTGTGTGTCTGTGTGTTCGTGTCTGTCTGTCTGTGTGTGTTCGTGTTTGTCTGTGTGTGTTGTGTGTGTCTGTGTGTTCATGTCTGTCTGTGTTGTGTGTGTCTGTGTGTGTGTGTTCATGTCTGTCTGTGTTGTGTGTGTCCATGTCTGTGGGTGTGTTGTGTGTGTGTGTTCATGTCTGTGTGTGTTGTGTGTGTCTGTGTGTTCATGTCTGTGTGTTGTGTGTGTCTGTGTGTTGTGTGTGTGTGTTGTGTGTGTTCATGTCTGTGTGTGTGTTGTGTGTCTGTGTGTGTTCATGTCTGTCTGTGTGTTGTGTGTGTCTGTGTGTTCATGTCTGTGTGTTGTGTGTCTGTGTGTTGTGTGTGTCTGTGTGTGTGTTGTGTGTGTTCATGTCTGTGTGTGTGTTGTGTGTCTGTGTGTTCATGTCTGTCTGTGTGTTGTGTGTGTCTGTGTGTGTGTTCATGTCTGTGTGTGTGCTGTGTGGGTCTATGTGTGTTCATGTCTGTCCGTGTTGTGTGTGTCTGTGTGTGTGTGTTCATGTCTGTCTGTGTTGTGTGTGTCTGTGTTCATGTCTGTCTGTGTTGTGTGTGTCTGTGTTTGTGTTCATGTTTGTGTGTGTGTTGTGTGTGTCTGTGTGTTCATGTCTGTCTGTGTGTTGTGTGTGTCTGTGTGTGTGTGTTCATGTCTGTGTGTTGTGTGTCTGTGTGTTGTGTGTGTCTGTGTGTGTGTTGTGTGTGTTCATGTCTGTGTGTGTGTTGTGTGTCTGTGTGTGTTCATGTCTGTCTGTGTGTTGTGTGTGTCTGTGTGTGTGTTCATGTTTGTGTGTGTGCTGTGTGGGTCTATGTGTGTTCATGTCTGTCTGTGTTGTGTGTGTCTGTATGTGTGTTCATGTCTGTCTGTGTTGTGTGTGTGTGTTCATGTCTGTGTGTGTTGTGTGTGTTGTGTGTCTGTGTGTGTGTGTGTTCATGTCTGTCTGTGTTGTGTGTGTCTGTGTTCATGTCTGTCTGTGTTGTGTGTGTTTGTGTTCATGTTTGTGTGTGTGTTGTGTGTGTCTGTGTGTTCATGTCTGTGTTGTGTGTGTCTGTGTGTGTTCATGTCTGTGGGTGTGTTGTGTGTGTCTGTGTGTGTGTGTTCATGTCTGTGTGTGTGTTGTGTGTGTCTGTGTGTGTGTGTTCATGTCTGTGTGTGTGTTGTGTGTGTGTGTGTTCATGTCTGTGTGTGTGGTGTGTGTTCATGTCTGTGTGTGTGTTGTGTGTGTCTGTGTGTTCATGTCTGTGTGTGTTCATGTCTGTGTGTGTGTTGTGTGTGTCTGTCTGTGTGTGTGTTCATGTCTGTGTGTGTGTATATCTCCCAGGGACAGAGAGAGAGACAGCTGACCCCCATGACCATGTGCTCCCAGGGCCCGCCCCTCAGACTCCAGCTGATTGGCTGTTTGTTGCAGTTTCCCACAGATTCCGCCCCGCCCCCCTCCGCTGGCGTGCTATGTGATAGGCTGCTCTCCCCGCCGCTCACAAACCAGCAGCCAATGAGGAGGCGCCTGGCGGCGGGAGTGCGGTGCTGATTGGCTGTCGGGGCCGGCGGTGGCGAGCCGGGGCCGGGGCCGGGCGGCGGGAGGCAGTCGGCGGCTCCCGGGCCGGGATGCAGTCGGTGTTGGCCTGTGGGAGGCTGGTGGCCAGGGCGTTCCTGGGCAGCGGCCTCAGGCCCCCGGAGCAGCGCGAGTGTCGCCTGGTCACCGCCACCTGCGGCTTCGGGAAAGGTCCCGGCCGCGGGAGGAGGGCCATGTGCTATGGGGACGATGCGTGTTTCGTGGCCGGCCACAGGTTGGCTGATGTCCTGGGTAAGGAGGGGAACCTCAGCCGAACAACCGCAGCGTCTGCCGTTTAATCCTGGCTCCAGTGCGCGGCTTCACCGTCTATACTGTATACTCTATACTGTATACTATATACTCTACACTCTATACTATATACTTTATACTCTATATTATATACTCTATACTATATTTTATACTCTATACTATATACTCTACACTATATACTCTATACTATATACTCTACACTCTATACTATATTGTATAACATTATCATTATGTGGAAAAAGAGGTCTAAAAAAAATCCTTATTTTTGATAAACTGTGATTTGTTTTATTGTTTCTAAACGAAATGGTGTTTTTCACATAGAATTACATCAAATTACAAACCAGCATTTGACATCACCAGGAGAGCAGCCCTGATATACACTGTATACACATGATTATGTACCGTGTGGTGTGTGTGCTGGCACTGACTCCCCGCTCACACACAGCTCCCTCAAGGAAGAACTCACCATTTTCAGTCAAGTTGTTGTAAATGTTGTTTGTACCTGCGCTGTGTGTGTGTGTGTGTGTGTGTGTGTGTGTGTGTGCTGCAGGGATCTGGGGGTCAAACCTCTGTCTGTCCGTGTGTGTGTCACTGTCTCCCCCCCCCCCCCCCCCCGGCTGGCTGTGTGTCAGTGTCAGTGTCTCCCCCCCCCCCCCCCCGGCTGGCTGTGTGTCAGTGTCAGTGTCTCCCCCCCCCCCCCCCCCCGGCTGGCTGTGTGTCAGTGTCAGTGTCTCCCCCCCCCCCGGCTGGCTGTGTGTGTGTGTCAGTGTCAGTGTCTCCCCCCCCCCCCCCCCCGGCTGGCTGTGTGTGTGTGTCAGTGTCAGTGTCTCCCCCCCCCCCCCCCGGCTGGCTGTGTGTGTGTGTCAGTGTCAGTGTCTCCCCCCCCCCCCCCCCCGGCTGGCTGTGTGTGTGTGTCAGTGTCAGTGTCTCCCCCCCCCCCCCCCCCCGGCTGGCTGTGTGTGTGTGTCAGTGTCAGTGTCTCCCCCCCCCCCCCCCCGGCTGGCTGTGTGTGTGTGTCAGTGTCAGTGTCTCCCCCCCCCCCCCGGCTGGCTGTATGTCAGTGAAGGCATCCATGGTACAAATGACCTTCAGCGATCACCTTAAAGTGACCGAACCGTGTAGAGCTCAGCCAAGACACCCACACAGTGACCTCCCCTCCCCCCCCAGCCCTGCCCTCAGCCAGCCCTGCCCCCCCCCAGCCCTGCCCCCCCCCCAGCCCTGCCCCCCCAGCCAGCCCTGCCCCCCCAGCCAGCCCTGCCCCCCCAGCCCTGCCCCCCCCAGCCAGCCAGCCCTGCCCCCCCCAGCCAGCCAGCCCTGCCCCCCCAGCCCTGCCCTCAGCCAGCCCTGCCCCCCCCCAGCCCTGCCCCCCCAGCCAGCCCTGCCCCCCCAGCCCTGCCCCCCCCAGCCAGCCAGCCCTGCCCCCCCTGCCCTGCCCCCCCAGCCCTGCCCCCCCCAGCCAGCCAGCCCTGCCCCCCCTGCCCTGCCCCCCCAGCCTTGCCCCCCCCCCAGCCAGCCAGCCCTGCCCCCCCAGCCCTGCCCCCCCCAGCCAGCCAGCCCTGCCCCCCCAGCCCTGCCCTCAGCCAGCCCTGCCCCCCCCCAGCCCTGCCCCCCCAGCCAGCCCTGCCCCCCCAGCCCTGCCCCCCCAGCCAGCCAACCCTGCCCCCCCTGCCCTGCCCCCCCAGCCCTGCCCCCCCCAGCCAGCCAGCCCTGCCCCCCCTGCCCTGCCCCCCCAGCCCTGCCCCCCCCAGCCAGCCAGCCCTGCCCCCCCAGCCCTGCCCCCCCCAGCCAGCCAGCCCTGCCCCCCCAGCCCTGCCCCCCCCAGCCAGCCAGCCCTGCCCCCCCAGCCCTGCCCCCCCCAGCCAGCCAGCCCTGCCCCCCCCAGCCAGCCAGCCCTGCCCCCCCAGCCCTGCCCCCCCCAGCCAGCCAGCCCTGCCCCCCCCAGCCAGCCAGCCCTGCCCCCCCAGCCCTGCCCCCCCCAGCCAGCCAGCCCTGCCCCCCCCAGCCAGCCAGCCCTGCCCCCCCCAGCCAGCCAGCCCTGCCCCCCCAGCCCTGCCCCCCCCAGCCAGCCAGCCCTGCCCCCCCCAGCCAGCCAGCCCTGCCCCCCCCAGCCAGCCAGCCCTGCCCCCCCAGCCCTGCCCCCCCCAGCCAGCCAGCCCTGCCCCCCCCAGCCAGCCAGCCCTGCCCCCCCCAGCCAGCCAGCCCTGCCCCCCCCAGCCAGCCAGCCCTGCCCCCCCCAGCCAGCCAGCCCTGCCCTGCCCCAGCCAGCCAGCCCTGCCCCAGCCTGCCCTGCCCCCCCAGCCCTGCCCCCCCCAGCCAGCCAGCCCTGCCCCCCCCAGTCCGCTCTCTGTCTCTGGCCACTGGAGACTCAGTTTGTCAAACAAATTGGCCCCAGCCTCCCCCCAACCCCAGCCCCCCCCCAGCCCCAGCCTCCCCAACCCCAGCCCCCCCCAACCCCAGCCCCCCCAACCCCAGCCCCCCCCCAACCCCAGCCCCCCCCCAACCCCAGCCCCCCCCCAACCCCAGCCCCCCCCCAACCCCAGCCCCCCCCCAACCCCAGCCCCCCCCCAACCCCAGCCCCCCTCCAACCCCAGCCCCCCCCCAGACCCAGCTCCCCCCCCCCCAGCCCTAGCCCCACCCAGGGATGGGGTGTTAGTGGGGGGGGGAGGAGAGAGTTCCCCTCCCCATATCCCCTCAATGGCCCTCATCTCCCAAACTTCCCTTGGTCTATTCCTCTGGCAGTTTATCCTCCTTTGAGCACCTCACCCTCTTACATCCCTCCTCTTACTCAAAATTCTCCTAGTTACCGCCCTCCAAATCTCCTGACTCCTTCCTCACCGCTATCTCCTCTCTCCACTTATTGTGAAAAGTACTATATCAAATGCAAGGATTATTATTATTATTATTATTATTATTCTTGTCCCTCTGCCCGGAATAATCAACCTCCACCTAAACTCCCCTCGCACCACATCCTGAGATTTCACTGCCCTTCTTTCCTCCCTGAACCTCACCCTCCACATCACCTCGCTGACCCACAACTGTTGCCATCCCCTCGTCCACATCATTGGCATTTTCTTACCTGTCTATCGCGGACAAGTCCATCTCGGACCACTTCCTCATCTTCCCCTCCTCCCATATCCCCCTCCCCTCTTCCAAGCCCTATACCATTTATTTGCGCCCCAGGAAAAAGCTTCTCCCTGAGTCCTTCACAAATGCAGTCTCTTCCTCGGAGCTCCTCTCCCTCTGGCCAACCGCAACAATCCTGGTGCAGCCATTAAGCTGCTGAATGACTGTCTGCCCATCAATTCCTTGTCTCCCCTGAAATTCACCAGCGTCTTCACACCGCCCCCTCTCACAGGCCAAAACAGACTTTTACCCCAAAGTCATCCTAGAGGTAAACAAAAATCCAAAGATGGTGTTTTCCAAGAGACGGCGCTTGTCAAATCACAAACAACATTCTCTTTATCTGTGACCAGGGCTCCCTCTGCCTCCTTGTCCTCAATCTGTTCTGCTGTGCTTGACACAGTTGACCCTCCATCCTCCTCCACAGCCTCTCCTCACTCGCATGGTTCGAGTCCTACCTAACCAACATCCTCCACTTTATCTCAGCAAATGGTTTCTCCTCCCTCCACCCAGTCACCTGTGGGGTTCCCCAGGTCCCCCTCCTTGGCTCTCTGCATTAAGACATGGATGTGAGTAAATTTCCTGGAGCTAAATGTAGACAAGAAGGAAGCCATGATCCTTGGCTCCTATCAATGTTTTCATTACTGTGGATCTAAACTCCTAAACCTCTGCCCCCCCTTCGCCCCCACCAGACTCACTGAACCAGTGCACAATCAATCTAGGCATCTGGTTCGACCTCCAACTGTTCTTCCTCCCCCACTTCCGGTCTTTGTCCAGGACTGTCTTCTTCCATCTCTGACTGTACCTTACCCTCCCTCCCTTGTGCATGTGTTGTCACCTCCCACTTGGATTTACTCCAACACACCCTTTGCCAGTCTCCCCAGCTCCATCATCCAAAAGATCAGCTGATTCAGAATTCTTGACGCCTGCATACTGATCCAAACTCCATACCCACATCTCACCAGTTCTGGCTTCACTGGCTCCCCAACTTTGGACGGATCGACTTCAAGATCCTCACACTCGTGTTCAAATGCACTCTTTCTCTGCACGTCCTTCCCTCTCCGACCTCCTCACTCCACAAACCACCACCTAGAACCTCCGTTCGACTGCTCGTCCCTTGCACCGTCCGCCGCACCATCAGAGGTCGCGCTTTTAGCCACTATGCCCCAAAACTGAAACCCCCCCACCCACTACACACATACAAGCCTCCCACCCAGCTGCACACACAGGTTGATCGGCATATCACTTTCCCAGGGTGATAATCCTTTTTTAAAAAAAATTGGTCACTCAATCCACGACTGTTTGTGGGACCCAGCTGTGTGCAATTGGCTGCCACACTTAGCCCACAAGATATACGTACAGTCTTTACAGTTTTAAGATGTCTCAACGATGTGATAACAACAACCAAATTACATTTGTTTAGCGCCTTTCACAAAGGATTATTAATATTTGGTCAGGGTTATGGGGTCAGGGTTATGGTCAGGGTTATGGGGTCAGGGTTATGGGGTCAGGGTTGACGCTGCTTAGCTTGGAGTTGCTGAGGACCAGAGGCTGACATTATCACGGCTGCTGCTGGTGAGCAGGTGGTGAGGGTTGGGAGGTGCCGGTGTATCTGACCTGAGTGTTGGTTGGTGTTGATGGTTTGTTTGTTGGCATGTGCCGTGCTCAGTGGCCTGTCCAGTGCCAGTTTCCCGGCTGCTGTCCATGGTGCTGCTCAGGCTTTTGTGGGTAACAACAATCCAGGCTAAATGGCATCAATGTCAACTGCGCCGTTCACATTGGCGGGATTCCGTGTGCCTCACAGTAAAGTGTAGTGACTGTGTGTTCTGTAGGTGAAAACCCCCGAGGAACTTCCGTCTCCTGGGACCGGAATGGACATGTTCCAGGCAATAGGGAAAAATCCACGTCTGGCTTCTGTGAATTGGGATAAATTGAGGACGGTGGTGGAGGCGGGGGGGGGGGCGCGGATGAGTACATCCGGGAATTGGGAAAGGGAGGGCGCGCCTGGGAAAAGGGGCAAGGGAGCTTGTGTCTGGGCTGGGGTCTGCCCTGGGGCAGTGGCTTGTCAACACATTATTTGCTCTCCAAAGGTTAGTTTTTTTAATCTCAGTGTCCGTTATCCTAATTAGACAGAGGGCTTTACTGTGTCCGAAATAGCAAAACCTGGAAATGAAGGTGCAGGTTAATCCAACTGCATTCCCCCCCCGACCAGTCATTGTAGTCAAATCCCATCTGTCACCAAAATAAATCCATCTCCATCCCATTCTGCATTAAATACCTGTGTACGTGGCATGTATATGTGTAAGGTGTGTCCATGTGTGTGTGCTTGTGTGTGTGTATACTGTTTGTGTGTGTGGCATGTATGGTGTGTGTGGTACAGTTGGCATTTGCGCGCGCGTGTGTGTGTGTGTAGGGTGCTGATAGAAGCAGTATATTGTAGGAGTTGCTAACCCTGAGATGTGCTGTTGTTCTGTTGGACGTTAAAGTTCTCATGAAGTTGGGGTCAAGGTCACCTCTGCTCAGCTCCCCACGTGGAACTTGAACCCATCAGCTCCTGCCCCAGAGCCCAGTTGCCGGGCTGGTGGGTGGTGTGGGCACGGTGCTGGCTGTGAGGTTGAGTTTCTTGTGAATAAATGAAGTGAAAGGTGAGGGTTGTTGTTTTGAACTTTAAGCTATGTAGGGAAAGTCTTTTGGCAGATGTCCTCTGGTTCTGTATGTATCTGTGTGTGTGTGTGTCTGTGGCGCGCCCAATACACTGCACTGGCCAGGCACAGCCAAGAGTTTTTTTTGGTATCAAGTGTCTTGACACATGCTTAAGAGACTCTAAGTTAAGCTGAGATTTCCAGGCATCCCGACTACCCATAGAAATCTCAGCTCACTGTCTTCCCGCTGTTTGTTCAGCTAGGACCACCCTCCCTACCCATTAGGAGCTTATCCTGCAGGGTTAACAAGAGCTGAGTTAGATGACTCCCTACCTCCAGTGACTGGTCTCCCCTTCCAGGTCCTGCTGATGATCCAGGCCGGGCTGGGCTGAGAGCCCTGGACACTGCGGACCCGCCTGAGGGTTGGCTGAATGCTGACATTCCATTGCCAGGCATGTCAGCTTGGAGCCAGTTCAGCACCAAGGAGATCTTGCTAAACTTCCTCGTTTCCCCCACCACCAACAACAACAACAACAATTTACATTTATAGAGCGCCTTTCACGTCGGGAGGACGTCCCAAGGCACTGAACAGGAGGCGTGTGACCCGAGCTGGGAGGGGAGAATATACTGTAAAGTGAATTGACAGTATACTTGTGGCCAAAACGCAGCAGCCAGTTGCGCACAGCAGTGTCCCACAAACAGTGGTGGGTTTATACTTTACAGTATATTCTGTGAAACACTTTGAGACGTCTAGAAGATGTGAAAAGCGCTATATCAAATGCAAGGATTATTATTATTATTATTACGTGTCCCACAACAAGCCATGGAGCGAGCAAGCAATTTTATTTGGGTTATTATTGGCCAGGACACAGGGAGAGAGAGAGAGAGAGAAACCACCTTCTCTTTTTGAATGAATGAGAGATTGTAGGGAGAACAGGGCAGGGCTACACTGTGCCAGGCTAATGCGTATCATCACCTTCAATGATAGTAAACTCGTCCCTGCCTTAACCTGTCACAACCACTTAAGTCACCATGCTGTCAATATCCCGACCGGGTTTATTGATGTATTGATACACACAGCTAACTCTCCGCTCCTGATAACTCACTGAGCCCTTTCCCCTCAGAGTGACGAGATATGGGGAGTTTTCTATAAAGGAGATTACGGGCAGAATCTGGTTAATCCTCAGATGTACGAGGAGGAAGCAAACCTTCATCGCTAATTGATTGAGTGCATCAGCCTGGCTTATCAGCCGGCAACTCTGCCACCCAGGCTCACAGGTTCACGCCCCAATGCTTTGAGCTCACTGTCCCGGCTGACACTGTAGAGCGGCGTATGGGTGGGGGCTCCTCTCTGCCGTGGATTATCTCCACACAGAAATATTCTTGGGTGGGGGGTGGGGGCGGGTCTTGCCCTTGCGTCTTCGAGATTCCTGTTGAGGATTTCTATGCCTCATTCCTCAAATAAATAGTCCTGTCCCCTTCTCTCTGGCACAGGGAGGGAGAGAGTGAAAAAGAAAGAAAGAAAGAGAGAGAGGCGGGAGGGAGGGAGGGAGGAAGGAAGGAAGGAAGGAAGGATAGGAATGAAGGAATGGGTGGAGGGAGAAGATGGGCAGTGTTTCCCACATGTTGTTGAGTGTACACAAGGTGTGGCTCTGTTCTGGGGTACTGGGGGCTGTTTTTGTTGGGGAGGGAGAAGTTTTGGGGTGTGCTGTCTAACGTTCCCTCTCTCCCACCCCCCCAAGGTGTGGCTGATGGAGTTGGGGGCTGGTGGGATTACGGTGTGGACCCCTCACAATTCTCATCCACACTGATGAGAACCTGCCAGCGGCTGGTACAGGAGGGGCTGTTTGTGCCCAGTAACCCTGTGGCCATCCTCACCACCAGCTACAATGAGATGCTGCAGAACAAGGCTCCGCTCCTAGGTCAGTGTCTGCCTGGGGCAGGGGGAGAACAGGGACAATCAACAGTCAACGCAGGGTGGGAGTGGAGGGAGAGTCTGTGTGGGTGTGTTTGGTGGGGTGGGGGGTTGGGTGGGTGAGTGTGTTTGCGAGGAGAGGTGAGTGGAGGTTGGGGTGTGGCGGGGGGGATGGGATGGGGGCTGACGGTGGGGTGGGTGCTATGACGAGGGTGAGGGCTGAGGCTTGGGTGGAGATAGGGGTTGGGCTGGTGTGGGGGAGGGGGGTGGGGGAGAGAGTGCTGCTCTCACTCTGGCAGCAGCTGCTGGTGTTTTGCCTGTTGGCAACAGTTGTGATTATATCTATGAGGCGTGTCAACAAATCCCTGAGACCTGGAGACCCTGCCTCCCGCCCCCCCCCCCCCCCCCACCCACCCTGCAGCTCATGGGGCTATAGTTGGTTGAACCCCTTCCCAAGTTAGGGGATCATTGCTTGTTGAGGGTGTGGGCAGGAGAGCACAAGGGGGATCTGTTGGGGATGGGTGTGCATTGGGGGTGGGGTATGCATGTTGGGATGTGTGTGTTGGGAATGGGTGTGCATGTGTGCTGGGGGTAGGGGTGTGTGTGTGGGGTGGGGGCATGTGTGGGGTGGTGGTGTGTGGGATGGGGACGGGGGGAGCAGATTGGCACTGTGGGGAGTGAGCACTGTCTGGAGGGCTGTCGTGAATGTTGGTGGGTGGGGGAGTCCTGTGTGTGTGTATTGGGGGGAGCCCTGTCTGTCTGTCTGTGTGTGTGTGCGTATGTTGGTGGGAGCTCTGTGTGTATGTGTGTTGGGGGGAGCCTGTCTGACTGTGTGTGTGTGTGTGTGTGTAGGGAGCAGCACTGCGTGCCTGGTGGTGTTGGACAGGCAGAGAGGGCGGCTGCACACAGCAAACCTGGGTGACTCTGGTTTCCTGGTGGTGAGGGGCGGACAGATCATCCACCGCTCCCAGGAGCAGCAGCATTACTTCAACACCCCTTTCCAGCTCACCATCGCCCCCACAGAGGCTCGGCACTCTGTACTGAGCGACAGGTCAGCCCGCCCCCCGCCCCCGCACACACAACCTCTCCCCCCCCCTCCCCCGCACACACCCTCCCCACACACACCCTCCTCCCCCCACACACCCTCCCACTCCCCCCACACACACCCTCCCACTCTCCCCCCCCCCCTACACACACACCCTCCTCCCCACACACACCCTCCCCACACACACCCTCCTCCCCCCACACACCCTCCCACTCCCCCCACACACACCCTCCCACTCTCCCCCCCCCTACACACACACCCTCCCCGCACCACACACACCCTCCCACTCCCCCCCACATACACACACACCCTCCCACTCCCCCCCACATACACACACACACCCTCCCACTCTTTCCCCCCACCCCCAACACACACCCTGCCACTCCCCCCCCCCCCCACACACACACCCTCCCCGCACCACACACACCCTCCCACTCCCTCCCCCCCCACACACACACACCCTCCCACTATTTCCCCCCACCCACAACACACACCCTCCGCACCTGCACATACACCCTCCACCCCCACACAAAGAAGATTGGCACTCCATCCTGAGCGACAGGTCAGCCCCCCCCCATCCCCCCCCCCGACTCAGCACTCGCCACCCCCCCCACCCCTTCAGTACACACTCTCCCACCCTCCGCACACACCCTCCCAACCCCCCTCACACACTCTCCACCCAACCCCACACTCCTTCCCACGCACCCATTATACATCCTTCCAAACCCCCTTCACACACACAATGGTGCAACGGGGTGGGGGCAGAGGGGCAGTACTAGGAGGGCAGATGTAGTGGGATAGTGGGCAGGGGTGCAGTGGTGTAGTGAGCAGGGACAGTGATGGGGGGAGTGGGCAGGGACAGTGGTGTAATGGCGGGGGGGCAGTGCTGACGCTGTGTCCTGCTGATTTCCGCAGTCCTGAGAGTGCTGAGGGCTCCTCGCTGGCGGTTGAGGTCGGTGACATCATCCTGACCGCCACCGACGGTCTCTTCGACAACCTGCCCGACCACATCATCCTCCAGCAACTACAGGAGCTCAAGGTACACAGGATTCCCAGAGGGGGGGGGGGGGAGGGGGGGACTGTGTTCAGACATAATAATAATAATCCTTGCATTTGACATAGCGACTTATCACGGTCTTCTAGACGTCTCAAAACGCTTCACAGAGTAGACTGTAAAGCGAATTGACCTTATATTTGGCAGCCAATTGCGCACAGCGGCGCCCCACAAACTTGAAATGACCAATTTATTATTCTGATTTTCTTGAGTGAGTGAGGGAGAGAGGGAGGGGCGGGCGGGCGGGCGGGCGGAGTAAGGAAACGCCCAAGGTGTTGCCGTGACCTGCCTGGAATCAAACTCTTGCTTGTGATCCATGTTGGGATATTGTTGAGTGTCTCTGTGACCCTAACGTTTGTTTTGGGGGTTTACCCCCCTCCCCCCCAGGATTCCAGTTACCGGAGTATTGAGGAGACGGTGAGGAACATTGCCGAGCGAGCACGCCGACTAGCCAATGACCCACTATACATGTCGCCCTTCGCTCAGCACGCCTGTGCCAACGGGCTCAACGTACAAGGTAAGCAGCTGCCCCTCCCCCCACCCGTGTCCCCCTCATACCGTCCCTGTTTCCCACCAACTATTCCTCCCCTCCCTCTCCCCTCTCCTTCTCCCCCTCTCCCATGGCCGTTCGCTAAAATGGCTGCTGTGTTTGTCTGTGTAACAAGTCCCTGCATTGACCCCTAGTGGTTATTCCAACAACAACAACTTAGGTTTATAGAGACTGACTGAGAGACGTCGCAGGCGGCACCAAATACATTGTTTATTATTTCCCATGATAATGGTTCGATCCTGGACAGGTCAGGGCAAGTTTCCTTCCTCCACGCATCTCTCTTTACCTGCAGTAAGTAGGAACCTGGTGGTTAGTCCACTGGTGGATGGCTTTCCTTGGAGGCTGATAATCCACCCACAATCACACAGTCACTCCACTTTACAGTATATATGTGAAGCCTTTTTAGACGTCTCAACAATGTGATTAAGGAGCTCCTGTAGCTCAGTGGTTAGAGCACTCACCTTACAAGCGTGAGACCTGTGTTTCAAATCCAGGCAGGTCAGGGCGAAACCTTGGACAAGTTTCCTTACTCCACACACCTAATAATAATCCGTGAAAAAAACCCCACAATAATAAAATTGGTCATTTCAATCCACGACTGTTTGTGAGACACTGCTGTGTGCAATTGGCTGCCATGTTTCGCCCACAAATATACAGTCAAATTCACTTTACAGTATATTTTCTGAAGCGCTTTGAGATGTCGATAAGATGTGAAAAGCGCAATACAAATGCAAGGATTATTATATCAAATAGAAGAATTATTAATAGTATTATTATTAAAATCTTTGTGCTGTGCTCATCAGTGGGGGTGGGTGGGGGGGAAGCAGCAGTCAGTTCCCCCCCCCCCCCCCCCCCCCCCCATTCCCCTGTCCTCCCCATGAACCAGTCAACATCTGATTATTATTCTGCAGGTGGGAAACCCGACGACATCACGGTGCTGCTGTCAGTGGTGACCGAGAGCTTGGAGTGACACCTCACCCCTTCCCCCACCACCACAGCCACCAGCCATCCACCCCCCCCCCCCCCCCCCCCCCACTCCTCCCCCCCACCAGGAGCCAGCACTGGCTGTGTCCAGCAAAACCCAGAGGAATGTTTACACATCGACACACACAGGCACATGGGAACGCACACACAGGCACACGGGGACACACAGGCACACGGACTCACGCACAGGCACACGAACAAACACATGGGCACACGGGGCAATATACAGGCACACACATGGACACACAGGCTTACGGACATACATGCACAAGCAAGCAAGCACATGGGAGCGCACGGGCACACATACATGGGCACAAAGGACAGACACACACGGGTCACACACGAACATAGTCACAGATGCGTTGGTCGGTTTGCTGCCCAGCGACGGCCTGTGTAACGTCCACACTTTCTGCATTCAATTCCTGAAGTGTGAGTGAGTGTCACGGGAGCTCGGCTGGCTAGTGGGGGAGCTCGGCTGGCTAGTGGGAGCTCGGCTGGCTAGTGGGGGAGCTCGGGCTGGCTAGTGGGGGAGCTCGGCTGGCTAGTGGGGGAGCTCGGCTGCTCGAGGGAGCTCAGACTGGCTAGTGGGGGAGGTGGTGAAGGGGAGGTGGGGTGTAGAGTAGTAGACAGTTAAGGGTCTTTGTATAGTACACTGAATGTCTTGTGGAGGCTGATGAAGGAGTCTGCGCTGTTTGTGTGGAGTAGGACCATCACTGACAGCAGCATGGCTGCCATTCTCTGTATATAATAATGTGGGTGTATAATATATCCGAGAACCTCTCTTTCTGCCCATGTACTATGTACATGTATTTGTACAGCTGTCTGTTGGTTTTGTTTCTGTTGTAGTTTGGGAAATTTTTATATACAGTACTGTATTCAATAAAAACACAAACTGCTTTCTGTAAACTCTTCTGTCTGCTTTAGATGGTATTTTTGGCGGGGAGGGGAGTGGGGTGCAGGGGGCAGGGGCATTGCAATGTGATGTGGGGTGGGGGGTTGGCGAACTCCTTGTGTCTCAAACAGAGACAGATCCGACCGACCGACCCAGGCTTGTGCAACTGCTTTCTCTGGGGTTTGCTCTCACTGTAACAGGAAAGGGGATCAGAGCATTTGCACGTGAATGATTGATTGAAATGAAGACTGAGGTTACCAGTAACTGCTCACACTGACTGGCTCAGTCCGTGCCTCTGGCTCTGCTGACGACTGTGGCTTGCTCCTCAGGAAAGGAGAGAGAGAGAGCGCGGTCGATGCCAGTAACCAGCGCTTCGAGTTGGTGTATGAAAACTATGTACCCACGTGTGTGTGTGTGTGGCCTTTTGCCTGAGACCTGACCTCTGTACAAGTCTATAAATACCTCATATAATTAGATGCTGGGACTCAATGGCAGCTGTGTCTGGTGGTGGTGGGTGGGTGGGTGGTGGGGTGCTTAGCTGTGTACGAATCCTCGCTCCTGTCACCGGTTAGAGCACTCACCTTACAAGCATGAGACCTGTATTCAAATCCAGGCAGATCAGGCGCAACCTTGGGCAAGTTTCCTTATATTATTATTACACTTTACAGTGTTCCTGTGAAATGTTTTTGACAAGTCTCAACCACATGATCAACGCAAGGATTATATTATTGGCTACCATGTTTTTTAATAGCCCTTTTTAAATGCTGCGATTTTTAATATATTAACTAGAATAAATTAACTCACCGCAGTCTGATCCACCACCACCCCCGCCCCCCCCCAAAAAAAAACACAGTCACTATACTTTCTAATGTAGAAGCTGAGAGAGGTGTGCGCTATTAGTGTGATGCCTCCACTGGCTCCAGCAGTGACTGCAACTGCTGTAACACTGACACCATGAGGCGAGGAATTAAGGGCACACTTCACTCGGACAGTCATAATAATAATAATAATCCTTACATATGATACAGCGCCTTATCACGTCTTCTAATATCTCAAAGCGCTTCACAGTATATTCTGTAAAGTGAGTTGACTACATTTTGTGGGTGAGACTTGGCAGCCAATTGTGCACAGCATTGTCCCCACAAACAATCGTAGATTGTTGAGTGACCAAATGATTCTTATTTTTAAAATTTATTTATGGAGGAACCATTACTCAGCAAAAGTAATCGCCAATCGACTAACAACTGGGTTCCTACTTTCTGCTAGGTGGAGCTCTGTAAGCTCAGTCGTTAGAGCATTCGCCTTACAAGCGTGAGACCTGTGTTTCGAATCCAGGTAGATCAGCGTGAAACCTTGGGCAAGTTTCCTTACTCACACACACACGCGCCTAATATTAATCCGTCAAAAAAAAAAACAATAATAAAATTGGTCATTTATATCCACGACTGTTGTGGGGACGCTGCTGTGCGCAATTGGCTGCCTCGTTTCTACCCACAAATATACAGTCAATTCAGTTTACTAGTATATTCTGTGAAGGCGCTTTGAGAAGTCGATAAGATGTGAAACGCAAATGGCAAATATTTGCACATATCAAATGCAAATAATTTATATTTAGGTAAACAGAAGCATGTGGAGTAGGGAACTTGCCTAATGTTTCTCCTGCCCTGGAATTGAACCCAGGATCCTCTCGCTTGCGAGATGAGTGCTCTAACCACTGAGCTACATTATTCAATACATTAATGTGGATTAGTGGCACTATTGGTGGAGGGTGATGTGTGTGGGGGTGGGAGGATGGTGAGTGATGACAGGCAGTTTTTAAGCTTGTTTGAAATCTCTGCAGTCTCACTGCCCAAGTCTGGTGTTTTGGGAGCAGGAGAGAGTGGGGTTGGAGTGAATGTATGTGGACACGATGGGAAAGAGCAGGGACTGGAATTTTTTTCAACTGTCACAAGTTCGTTAGTAATTTCCTGTGGTCTTTCACTCCCTCTTAATTTCTGCAAATTTTGCATTGCAACATTGCTGTACTTCTGTCTGTGCTGTATGTGTGTCTGCTGTGTGTCTAGTGCTGTGTGTGTGTCTGTTGTGTGTGTGCACTATGTGTACATGTTGTGTGTCTGTTGTGTGAGTGTCTGCGCTGTGTATCTGTGTTGTGTGTCTATAGTGTGTGTGTGCTGTGTGTGTGTGTATGCGCTGTGTGTGATGCATGTTTGTGTGGTGTATGTGTATGCCCTGCGTGTGGTGTGTACGTATGCTCTGTGTGTGTAGTGCATGAGTGTGTGTGTGTGTGTGTGTGCGTACGTGCTGTTAGTACTAATCAGTTGGTGCAGTTAACCAGCCTTGTTTTCAGCGTGAGGCTGTCCTCGTTGGCTGTGTACTTCCTGCTGCCTGATCCTGTCTGTAACTGACCCGGGTGGTTGTGAAGACATTGGTTTTTTTGCAGAAATATTTCTGGTGTTTGTTGAAAACCTGACCTCCTGCCCCTGGCCCGAGGCTCCCACACAATCACCCCTGTCCTCGCCCTCAGCCATTAGCTCCACTTCACATCCCCTCACACTCTCTCCAGCTCTGTGCTCAGTTAGTCACACCAGCAATAGGGAAGCTTTCACCCCTCCCACCCTCCCCACCTTCCCTGCTTTCACCTTTCCCTCCTTCCCTCTCACCTTTCCCTCCCTCCCTCCCTCCCTTTGCTCTATGGAACTCTCTTGGTATTTGGGGTCAGACACGCCCGCAAACCCGTCATGGTGTTTGAGGTATCTATATATACATATAGTATATAAATAATTATACAAATCATATTTCTGGTAAAAGCTGTCCATGGCAGCTTTCATGTTAGTGACTCAGTGTCGGATTCTAGATAAAGCCGAGAGGAACTGAAAGCCGTCTAAATAGGGGCTGTTAATCAACAACAGTAAACCGAGGCTCAAAGCGGTTGTAAACCAGACAGCGAGAGACTCGGGGTGAGAAACACAGCACAGACACACAGGCCAATTAGTGTCAATGTCGTGGAATAAACTCACAAAGAGATCAGGTTATTCATGTAAACACAAACAGTCATTTAATATACTAACGGCCGAAAGGAGAAATACCCTCACAGGTCAGACACCCGAGTTGGTACTTCTAAAGAACTAACAGAAATACAACAGTTTATATCTTATTCGTTTGCACACCGCGTGACAGTAGTATAAGCTCCGTTAACCAATTACAGCAATCCACCTAATCAATATAAGTGAATGTGGGAAGAGAGTTGAACTCTATTTACACTAGCCATGGGGTGCAAAAAGGGCAGCATCTATTAAAACAAAACTAGACAACCACAAGTTGCTAATGGATAGATTACCATTTTCAAAGAAAGAAGTAAATCGTCTTTAATGATCAGGAAGCAATTGATCACCTAAAGAATAACAAGCAGGGAATGTCTATTTACTCAAACACAAGCCTTCTCTCCCTTCTTGGTCTGGACTATGTCATACAACTGACGTTTGCTGATACCCTATTGACCTCTGGAATTTCTAAGGGAGACTAAGAAACAGCTACCAATGTCCAGGGGAAGCTAAGAAACAGCTAACATGGTTGCCGATGTTTAACATGGTTTCCACATCAACATGTGAACATTTCACAATCACCACAAAGACATAAATAGAATACTAACTGAAGGATTGTTCCTTTCAGCCTCCACTACGCCAATGTTTATAACCGTCTTCCTCTACCCCTCCGCCTTGCCACTTCCTTCCTCATCTTCAGCTCGTGTCTCTTGGCCTGAGCCTCGGTCCACTCCCCACCCCAGCTCAGCCTCGCGGAGACTCTGGGACACTAAAGTGTGTTGAGGCCTGAACGCACTCATGAGGTCAGCCTTTCACACTGAGTTGAGGAAAACCTCTTTACTCAGAGGGTAGTGAATTGATGGAATTCTCTACCCACAAAGGGCTGTAGATGCTCAGTCCTTGATCATATTCAAGACTGAAATTGACAGATTTCTTAACACATAAAGGGATTAAGGGATATGGGGATAAGGCGGGCAGGTGGAGTTAGATTAGAAGATCAGCCATGATCCTATTGAATGGCGGGCAGGCGCGGGGGGGGGGGGGGGGAGATGGCCAACTCCTGCTCCTAATTCTGATGTTCTTATAATAATCCTCGCATTTCACGCAGCATCTGATTAATTGCTCAAATGTCCCCGATCACTTCACAGGCGTCTGAGCTGTGGATTCCCTGATCTCAGTGGTGAGAGCGCTCACCTTGCCAGCCCACCAGCTCGCCAGAGGACCTGTGTGTGTTTGATTTCTGGGCAGGGAAACCTTAGGCACGTTTCCTTACTCCACCCATCTTTGTTCAGCGAGCAGAAAGTCAGTATCTGATTGTTAGTCGATCGGTGGATCACTTTCCGGAAGGTGATAATCTCTCCTCGCCCACAAAAAATGAAATAAAAATCAATAATAATTTGGTCCATGAATCGGAGCCTGTTTGTGGGTAATATAAATTGTATTTATATTTCAAACCATGATTGTTTGTGGCGACGCTGCTGTGAACAATGGTTGCCACAGTTTTGCCCCGAACTACACAGTCAATTCACTGCACAGTATATTCTGTGAAACATCTCAATTGATGCCGTGAGCGTTATATTAAATGCAAGACCCTCCTCTTCCTCCCCCCACCCTCCTCGTGCCCTCCACACACCTGATCCCAACCCCCAGGTCAGATGCAAACCCTTGACTGTCCAGCAACTTGGGATGTCCTCCTGATGTGAAGGCAGTGTGTTGTTGTTGTTGTTGGCCAGCAATACATTATAGAATACATTAGACTATACTGTACAGCAGAATCAGGCTCCTCACCCCAACTGGTCTATAATAATAATAATAATAATCCTGGCATTTGATATAGCGCTTTCCACATCTTATCGACGTCTCAAAGCGCTTCACGGAATATACTGTAAAGTGCATTGACTGTACATTTGTGGGCGAAACACGGCAGCCAATTGCACACAGGCAGCGTCCCCACAAACAGTCGTGGATTGAAACGACCAATTTTTATTACAGTAGAAGCCCGTTTCGCCGTGACCCGATTAACCGGATTGCTCGACCCCCTCCAGGGCAATTCATCCCAATCCAGCAATCGCGAGTATGCTCAATTTGCACATGCGCACTTATTAAACTTACGAACTTGGAGGTTTTCACCGATTGGTAAAAAATGCTTTTTTTTACTGATTTATTACTGAGTGTGCTGAAATTCTTATTGGTAAGTAGCCATACAATATTCTGTTACTATTCAGTATATTATTAATATGTTATGTTTTAAAATAAGTACATATTTTGTGTTGGGTTTTCGGCAACTTGCCGCCCGATTGTCAATTAGTCGACCCCCCCGAGCGTGCCGGACAAACGGGCTTTTACTGTATTGTGTTTTTTTTTTAATGGATTATTATTAAGCGTGTGTGTGGAGTAAAGAAATTTGCCAAAGGTTTCGCCCTGACCTGCCTGGATTCGAAACACAAGTCTCACGCTTATAAGGCGAGTGCTCTGACCACTGAGCCACAAACACAAACAGACAAACAAAGCTACAGGAGCTTCCAACACATCTCCAGATCCTCCTACTCACTGTGCGTCTGATCACTCCGCTCCCCCTCTTCTTGCTCTCCCCCACCCCCCCCCCAATCCTGACCACAGGCTTTGCCGCATTTATGTTCCACGTGAGCCTCCTCCTGCGGTTCCTCAACTAAGCTGACAAGCGCAACTTCCATTCCTTTCTCTCTCTTGCGGAGCTCCTGTAGCTCGATGGTTAGAGTACTCGCCCTACAACCTTTGTTCAAATCCGGGCGGATCAGAGCAAAACCTTGGGCGTGTTTCCTTACTCACACGCCTAATAATAATAATAATCCCTCCAAAAAAACAGTAATAAAAATTGGCCATTTTCAATCCACCACAGTTTGTGGGACGCTGCGGTGCGCAATTGGCTGCCGCGTAAGATGTGAAAATATCAAATGCAAGGATTATTATTATTATTATCACATCTATCCTATTTGTCTCAAATAACTCCTTGTGGTAACAAGTTCCACACACATTCCCACGACTCTCTGCATAGAGAAACTTCTAATTTCCCTATTGTACGTGTGTGTGCCTGGGGGTGGTGTGTGTCCAGGCTATGTGTGCGTGGGGGGAGGGGCTGTGTGTCCGTGTGTCCAGGCTGCGTGTATATGTTTGGGGGCTGTGTGTGTGTGTGTGTGTGTGTGTGTATGCCAGCATCAGGGTGTGTATGTATCAGGCTGTGTGTCTCAGGTTGTGTGTGTGTGAGTGTGTATGTGGACTCCTGTAGCTCAATGGTAAGAGCATTTGCCTTACAAGTGTGAGACCTGTGTTCGAATCCAGGCTGGTCAGGGCGAAACCTTGGGCAAACTTTCCTTACTCCTTAATGATCCCTCAAAAAACAATTGGTCATTTCAAACCATGACTGTTTGTGGGACGCTGCTGTGCGCAATTGGCTGCCACGTTTCACCCACAAATATACAGTCAATTCACTTCACAGGCTGTTTGTGTGTGTGTCAGGCTGTTTGTGTGTGTGTCAGGCTGTGTGTGTGCGTCTGTCAGGGTGTGTTTGTGTGAGGCTGGGTTTGAGAGGCTATGTATGTGTGTGTCAGGCTATGTGTGTGTGTGTCAGGCTGTGTGTGAGGGTAAGGGTGTGTGTGTGTCAGGCTGTGTATGGGTGGTATGTGTGTGTTATGCTATGTGTATGTCAGGCTATGTGTGTGAGGGTGTGTGTGTGTCAGGCTATGTGTGTGTGTGACAGGCTTGTGTGTGTGAGGGTGTGTGTATGTGTGTATATGAGAGGGTGTGTGTGTGTCAGACTGCGTCTGAGGGTGTGTGTCAGGCTTTGTGTGAGGATGTGTGTGGCAGGCTGTGTGTGTGTCAAGGTTGTGTGAGTGTGTGTCAGGCTATGCATGTGTGAGGGTGTGTGTGTGTCAGGCTGTGTGTGTGTATGTGAGGATTTGATTGTGTGTATGTGTGTGTCAGGTTGTGTGTGTGTGTGAGAGAGAGGCTATGTGTGTGTATCAGGCTGTGTGTGTGAGAGGGTGTGTGTATATGTGAGGGTTTGTTTGTGTGTGTGTGTGTCAGGCTATGTGTGAATGTGTGTGTGCAGGCTGTGTGTGTGAGAGAGGGTGTGTGTGTGGGGCTGTGTGTGCATGTCAGGCTGTGTGTGAGAGTGTGTGTGATAGAGAAAGGATGTGGGTGTGTCAGGCTGTGTGTGTGTATGAGGGAGAGGGTGTTTGTGTGTGTCAGGCTGTGTGTGTGTGTGTGAGAGAGAGAGAGGGGGGGGTGTGAGAGGGTTGCTACTTGGGGTGTGTGTGTCAGGCTGTGTGTGAGCGTGTATGTGGGAGGGTGTATGTGTCAGGCTGTGTGTGTGAGAGAGAGGGTGTGTGTGGCTGTGTGACAGAGTGTGTGAGAATGTGTGTGAGGGTGTGTGTGAGAGAGAGAGGGTGTGTGTGTCAGGCTGTGTGTGTGAGAGAGGATGTGTGAGAATGTGTGTGTGAGGGTGTGTGTGTGAGGGTGTGTGTCAGGCTGTGTGTGTGTGTCAGGCTTTGTGTGTGAGGGTTTGTGTATGTCAGGTTATGTGTGTGTGTGGCTGTATGTGTGTGTGTGAGGGTGTGTGTGTGAGGCTGTATGTGTATGTGAGGGCATGTGTGTGTGTGAGGCTGTGTGTGTATGTGTGTAAGACTGTGTGTGAGGTTGTATGTGTGTATGAGGCTGTGTGTGTGAGGGTGTGTGTATGTGTGTAAGGCTGTGTGTGTGAGAGGCTGTATGTGTGTGTGTGAGGGTGTGTGTGTGTGAGGCTGTATGTGTGTGTGTGAGGGTGTGTGTGTGAGGGTGTGTGTGTGTGGGTGTGTGTGTGTGTGTGTGTGTGAGGGTGTGTGTGTGTGAGGCTGTATGTGTGCGTGTGTGGGTGTGTGTGTGTGAGGCTGTATGTGTGTGGGTGTGTGTGTGTGAGGCTGTATGTGTGTGTGGGGGTGTGTGTGTGAGGCTGTATGTGTGTGTGTGTGGGTGTGTGAGGCTGTATGTGTGTGTGTGTGTGTGTGAGGCTGTGTGTGTGTGTGTGTGGGTGTGTGTGTGAGGCTGTATGTGTGTGTGTGTGTGTGTGTGTGAGGCTGTATGTGTGTTGGGTGTGTGTGTGTGAGGCTGTATGTGTGTGTGGGGGTGTGTGTGTGAGGCTGTATGTGTGTGTGTGTGGGTGTGTGAGGCTGTATGTGTGTGTGTGGGTGTGTGTGTGTGAGGCTGTATGTGTGTGTGTGTGTGGGTGTGTGTGAGGCTGTATGTGTGTGTGTGGGTGTGTGTGAGGCTGTGTGTGTGTGTGGGTGTGTGTGTGTGAGGGTGTGTGTGTGAGGCTGTGTGTGTGTGTGTGAGAGAGAGAGAGGGGGGGGTGTGAGAGGGTTGCTACTTGGGGTGTGTGTGAGAGAGGGTGTGTGTGTGTGAGGGTGTGTGTCAGGCTGTGTGTGTGTGTCAGGCTTTGTGTGTGAGGGTTTGTGTATGTCAGGTTATGTGTGTGTGTGGCTGTATGTGTGTGTGTGAGGGTGTGTGTGTGAGGCTGTATGTGTATGTGAGGGCATGTGTGTGTGTGAGGCTGTGTGTGTGAGGGTGTGTGTATGTGTGTAAGACTTTGTGTGAGGTTGTATGTGTGTATGAGGCTGTGTGTGTGAGGGTGTGTGTATGTGTGTAAGGCTGTGTGTGTGAGAGGCTGTATGTGTGTGTGTGTGTGTGAGGTGTGTGTGTGAGGGTGTGTGTGTGTGTGTGGGTGTGTGTGTGTGAGGCTGTGTGTGTGTGTGTGTGTGAGGGTGTGTGTGTGTGAGGCTGTATGTGTGTGTGTGGGTATGTGTGTGTGTGGGGGTTGTGTGTGAGGCTGTATATGTGTGTGAGGCTGTATGTGTGTGTGTGAGGCTGTATGTGTGTGTGTGAGGCTGTATGTGTGTGAGGCTGTATGTGTGAGGCTGTATGTGTGTGTGTGAGGCTGTATGTGTGTGTGTGAGGGTGTGTGTGTGTGAGGGTGTGTGTGTGTGTGTGAGGCTGTGTGTGTGTGTGGGTGTGTGTGTGAGGCTGTATGTGTGTGTGTGAGGGTGTGTGTGTGTGAGGCTGTATGTGGGTGTGTGTGTGTGAGGCTGTATGTGTGTGTGGGGGTGTGTGTGTGAGGGTGTGTGTGTGTGTGTGTGTGTGTGTGAGGCTGTGTGTGTGTGTGTGAGGCTGTGTGTGTGTGGGGGTGTGTGTGTGTGTGAGGGTGTGTGTGTGTGAGGCTGTATGTGGGGGGGTGTGTGAGGCTGTGTGTGTGTGTGTGTGGTGTGTGTGAGGCTGTATATGTGTGTGTGTGAGGCTGTGTGTGTGTGTGTGGGTGTGTGTGAGGCTGTATGTGTGTGTATGAGGCTGTGTGTGTGTGTGTGTGAGGCTGTATGTGTGTGTGTGTGGGTGTGAGGCTGTATGTGTGTGTGAGGGTGTGTGTGTGTGTGTGTGAGGGTGTGTGTGTGTGGGTGTGTGTGTGAGGGTGTGTGTGTGTGTGAGGCTGTGTGTGTGGGTGTGTGTGTGAGGCTGTATGTGTGTGTGAGGGTGTGTGTGTGTGTGTGTGGGTGTGAGGCTGTATGTGTGTGTGTGGGTGTGTGTGTGAGGGTGTGTGTGTGTGGTGTGTGTGTGTGTGTGAGGCTGTGTGTGTGTGTGTGTGTGGTGTGGGTGTGAGGCTGTATGTGTGTGTGAGGCTGTATGTGTGTGTGTGGGTGTGAGGCTGTATGTGTGTGTGGGTGTGTGTGTGGGTGTGTGTGTGTGAGGGTGTGTGTGTGTGTGTGTGGGTGTGTGTGTGAGGCTGTATGTGTGTGTGAGGGTGTGTGTGTGGGTGTGAGGCTGTATGTGTGTGTGTGTGGGTGTGAGGCTGTATGTGTGTGTGAGGCTGTGTGTGTGTGTGTGTGAGGCTGTGTGTGTGTGTGTGTGTGAGGGTGTGTGTGTGAGGCTGTGTGTGTGTGTGTGAGGGTGTGTGTGTGAGTGTGTGTGTGTGTGAGGGTGTGGGTGTGTGTGTGTGGGTGTGTGTGTGAGGCTGTATGTGTGTGTGAGGGTGTGTGTGTGTGTGTGGGTGTGAGGCTGTATGTGTGTGTGAGGGTGTGTGTGTGTGTGAGGGTGTGTGTGTGTGTGGGGGGGGGGGGTGTGTGTGTGGGTGTGTGTGTGTGTGTGTGAGCTGTGTGTGTGTGTGGGTGTGTGTGTGAGGCTGTATGTGTGTGTGAGGCTGTATGTGTGTGTGTGGGTGTGAGGCTGTATGTGTGTGTGGGTGTGTGTGTGTGTGTGAGGGTGTGTGTGTGTGTGTGTGGGTGTGTGTGTGTGTGTGTGAGGCTGTATGTGTGTGTGAGGGTGTGTGTGTGTGTGTGAGGCTGTGTGTGTGTGAGGGTGTGTGTGTGTGTGTGAGGCTGTGTGTGTGTGAGGGTGTGTGTGTGGGTGTGAGGCTGTATGTGTGTGTGAGGGTGTGTGTATGGGTGTGAGGCTGTATGTGTGTGTGAGGGTGTGTGTATGGGTGTGAGGCTGTATGTGTGTGTGAGGGTGTGTGTGTGTGTGAGGCTGTGTGTGGGTGTGTGTGTGTGTGTGAGGCTGTGTGGGTGTGTGTGTGGTAATGTTTGCGGAAACTCGGGGAAGGTTTGGAGTTTGCGCCGAGAGGGGAAAGTGATCAGTCACCGGGAGCCACAGTTCCTCTGAGAGTTAGTGAGAGTTAGTGAGAGTTACTGTGTTACTGTGTGCAATACTGTGTGTGTGTTACTGTGTGTGAGTTACTGTGAGAGTTAGTGAGTGTGTGAGAGTTGATGTGTGTGTATGTGTGTGTGAGTTACTGTGAGAGTTTGTGTGTGAGTTACTGTTAGTGTGTGTTACTGTGTGTGGGTGGGAGTTACTGTGGTTGTGTGTGTGAGTGTGTGTTACTGTGGGTATGAGTGTTGTGAGAGTTAGTGTGAGTTTCTGTATGTGAATGTGTGTTACTGTGGGGGTTAGTGTGTGTGTTAGTGTGTTAGTGTGTGTTACTGTGGGTGTGAGTGTGTGATTGTGTGAGCAAGTGTGTGTTAGTGTGTGAGTGTGTGTTAGTGTGTGTTACTGTGGGTGTGTCTGTGTTAGTGTGTGATTGTGTGAGCAAGTGTGTGTTAGTGTGTGAGTGTGAGCAAGTGTGTGTTACTGTGGGCTGTGTCTGTGTTAGTGTGTGATTGTGTGTGCTAGTGTGTGTTAGTGTGTGAGTGTGAGCAAGTGTGTGTTAGTGTGTGAGTGTGAGCAAGTGTGTGTTAGTGTGTGCGAGTGTGAGTGGCCGCGATGGGAGATATTTACATCCGACACATCGAGATGCTGGGATTTGAGAGAGATTCATCCCGAACCAACATTATGTGAGTGACACACATACACACCCTGACACACACCCTCTGATACATCCTGACACACACACAGCCTGACACACACCGTAACACACACACCCTCTAACACACACACCCTGTGAATGTGTATAGTGGTATGTGAATGTGTGTATGTATCTGTGTGTGTGTGAGTGTGTGTAGTGAGTGTGTGTGTGAATGAGTGTCACTAATGGCTGTGTGTTTCCAGCTGTATTTGCTGATGGTGAAATGGAGCGATTTGTCTGAGAAACTGATCCACAGACGATTTACTGAGATTTATGATTTTCACGTAAGTCAAGACATGCCAGCCACCACCCCCAACACCA
>CM068764.1:697771-722180 GCA_035084275.1 Hydrolagus colliei | reverse complement strand
TCACACCCCCTCTCCGCCTCTACCTCTACCCCCACCCGCTCTACCCCCTCTCTGCCCAATCCACCTCTCCCCCACCCTTGCCTCCTCTCACTCCAACCCCCTCAACCCCCTACCTCTTACCCGCCTCCCCTCCCCCCCACTCCTAACTCCTCTCCCCCACTCCCCCTCTCCCCCCACTCCCTCTGGGTGCCTGGTTGATCTGTATAGATCACACCAGTGATGTCTGACCTTGATGTTCGCAGCAATAAGAAAACGGAGACGTTTCTGATGCAGAAAGATACAACGAGAAAGAACATGACGGGTAAGTCAGGGTTTCCACCCCCCTACCCCCACCTCCACCCTCTACACCCACCTCCCATCCCCCAGCCCCACCGTCTCTCTCTCCGTCTCTCTGTGTCTCTCACCATGTCTGTGTCTCTGTGTCTCACTGTGCCGTGTCTCTCTGTGTGTCTCTCTATCTCTCTCTGTGTCTCTCTGTGTCTGTCTCTCACTGTACCGTGTGTTTCTGGTCTCTGTGTCTCTCTGGCCCTCACCGTGCCATGTCTGTGGTTAGAGATCACCGGGCCGGTTTTGCTGCAGACTTACCGCTGTATTGGAGATTACCAGAAAAATTCCAAATACGAGCTGAGCGTGGGGACAGCGGACATTGTCGAGGTCGTGGAGAAAAGTGAAAACGGTGAGTGTGTGTGAGCCTGGCTCAGTGTGTGTGAGCTGGCTTGGTGTGTGTGAGTGTGTGTGTGTGTGTGTGTGAGTGCCTGGCTCTGTGTGTGTGTGTGTGTGAGTGTGTGTGTGTGTGTGTGTGAGTGAGCGCCTGGCTCTGTGTGTGTGTGTGTGTGTGTGTGAGTGTGTGTGTGTGTGTGTGTGAGTGAGCGCCTGGCTCAGAGTCTGTGATGTTTAGTGAGAGTGTGAGGTGTGCGTTGTGCAGGTTGGTGGTTCTGTCAGGGTGATGGGAAGCGAGGTTGGCTGCCGGCTGCCTACCTGGAACCTCTGGACGGACCAGACGAGAGTGAGGAGCAGGAGCCCAACTATGAGGGTAACGGCTGGGGAGGGGAGGGTGGGGGGAGCAGGAAGGGTGAAGGGGAGGGGAGGGTGGGGGGAGCAGGGAAGGGTGAAGGGGAGGGGAGGGTGGGGGGAGCAGGGAAGGGTGAAGGGGAGGGGAGGGTGGGGGGAGCAGGGAAGGGTGAAGGGGAGGGGAGGTGGGGGAGCGTGGGGGAGAAGAGGGGGCGAGGGGAGGTGGGGGAAAGGGTGGGAGGGGAGAGGGAATGGATGTTGGGAGGTGAGTGTGGGGTGAGTGTGTGGGGGTGAGTGAGTGTGTAACAGGCAGTGTGTAATGGTGGCTGTGTGGCAGGGGAGGTGTACACTGTGGTGAAGAGCTATGAGTCTGTGCAGGAGGATGAGCTGAGTCTGAGCGAGGGGGACACCGCGGAGGTCATACACAAACTGCTGGATGGCTGGTGGGTCATCAGGTCAGTGTCAGCCCAGCCACACTCACACTCACAGTGTCAGTCACACTCACAGTGTCAGCCACACTCACACTCACAGTGTCAGCCACACTCACACTCACAGTGTCAGCCACACTCACACTCACAGTGTCAGCCACACTCACAGTGTCAGCCACACTCACACTCACAGTGTCAGCCACACTCACAGTGTCAGCCACACTCACACTTACAGTGTCAATCATACTCACACAGCTACACTCAGTGTCAGTCACACTCAGTGTCAGCCACACTCACACATTGCCCTCTCTCTAGCCCTCTCTCTCTCTTTCTAGCCTGCTCTCTTATTCTCCCTCTTTTGCCTTATATCTCTTTACCTTCTTCTTTCTCTTACTTGCCTCCCCCCACCTCTCTCTCACTTGCCCCCTCTATCTCTCACTTGCCCCCTCTATCTCTCACTTGCCCCCTCTATCTCTCTCTCTCTTTATCTCACTTGCCCTCTCTCTCACTCTTGCCCCCCACCTTCTCTCTCTCTCTCTCTCTCTCTCTCTCTCGCTGTCAGTGTGAGGTTACGATGAGTGTCTGTGTGAACAGGAGAGGTGATGGGACGGGGTATTTCCCCTCCATGTACCTGCAGAAAACAGGCACAAAGCCCACCACCGGCTTCACCACCAACAAGGGGTCCCGCCTCCCACCAAGAAGGTAACACTCCCCGCTCTGGCGATCCTCAACATAAAAATTATAGAATTGCTCTGAGATGCCATCCAGTGTGAAGGGCGCTGGGTAAATGCAAGTTGTTCTAATATTCTTTGCATTTGATACAGCGTCTTATCAGGGCACAGGATTATCTGTAAAGTGCAGTGACTGGCTGGGAGGGTGGAGGGCAGGAGGAGTGGGACGCAGGGAGGGTAGGAGGGTGGAGGGCAGGGAGGGTATGAGGCAGGTGGGTGACCAAAGGCAGTCATAGAGGAATGTCTTGAGGTGGGCCATGAAGGAGGCAAGTGAGGATGAGGGGAGGTGGGGGTGGGGGTGTAGGGGATGGGGGTGTAGGAGGTGGGAGTGTAGGGGGTGAAGGGGGTGTGGGTGTAGGGGGTGAAGGGGGTGTGGGTGTAGGGGGTGAAGGGGGTGGGAGTGTAGGGGGTGAAGGGGGTGTGGGTGTAGGGGGTGAAGGGGGTGGGGGTTGGGGGTGAAGGGGGTGGGAGTGTAGGGGGTGAAGGGGTTGGGGGTGAAGGGGGTGGGAGTGTAGGGGGTGTGGGTGTAGGGGGTGAAGGGGGTGTGGGGGTGTAGGGGGTGGGGTTGTGGGGAGTGTGGTGGTGTGTGACTGTAGGTTGTCATGGTTACAGGAGCACTATACGTAACGCCCAGAGCATCCACAAGGCCGAGCGGCGGGAGATCAGCCAGGACACGTACAGGAGGAACAGCCGGCGATACCTAGAGCAGCGCAAGAGCAAACTCCCCCCCACCAAGAGGAACGTCTGGAAACAGCAGGGAGACCCCCGTTACCCCAACCAGGAGCCCCCCACAGACAGCACTCCCTCACCCACAGGTATCTCAGCCACAACAACAACAAAACTACACTTGTATAGCGTCTTAAACATCAAGAGGACCTCCCAAGGCGCTGGAGAGTTACTGCTTCAGACCCAAGCTGAGGACAGGGGTGTGGGGGGGGGGAGGGAAGGGGGGAATTAGGAGTTGGCGATGTGTCCATCGAACAGGAGAGTCTTGAGGAGAGACTTAAAGGAGGCCATGGAGGGGCCGAGGTGGAGGGACTGCGGGATGGAGTTCCAGAGGTTGGGGGCAGAGTCACTAAAGGCTCGTCTGCCAATGTGCGGTGGGTGGGTCGGGGACGTGAAGCAGGCCGGAGCCTGCTGAGCAGAGGAGGCGGACAGGTAGGTAAGGGGTAGGAGGTCACAGATGTAGGATGGGGCAAGTTTGTGCAGGGCTTTAAATGTGAGGACCAGGATCTAGATGATCCTCTGGATGATGGGGATCCAGTGGAGTTGGGTGAGGATGGGGGAGATGGGGTCACGGAGTTTGGAATGGTAGAGGACAGGGGCCGCAGAATTCTGGATTATCTGCAGCCTGTGGAGGGAGGAATTGGGAAGGCCGACCAGCAGGGCATTTGCATAGTCGAGCCAGGATGTGATGAAGGCAGATAACTTACAAGTAACACCCCCCACACCCACAGGTAACACCCCCCACACCCACAGGTTACAGTGTGCGCGGCTGCCGCTGTTTGTTGTACAGAATTTGTGTTTCCTCAGGTAACGCCGAGGCTGCGGACACGGAGAAGAAAAGCCAGCGTCCCCCTATCCCCCCCCGGCCCACCCTGAGGGAGATCCTGGAGAACTGCACTCAGCAAACCAAGAACAAACTCCAGATAAAGTCAGCAGAGTGAGGCTCCCCCCACCACCCCACCACCATACTCTACCACCACTATCCCCCATTCCATTCACCACCCCAACCCCCCCCACTCTATCACCACTACCCCCCCAACACCCCAACCCCCCCCACCATTCCACTACCCCAACCCCCACAAACACTACCCCCCCCCTCTCCATCCCAACCCCCACCACCACTACCCCCCCACTCCTTCACCCCAACACCCCCACTCCACTAATACCTTCCACTCCGCCACCAATACCCCCCACTCCACCCAACCCTCACCACCACTCCACCCCAACCCCCTAGAACTCCACCATCGCAACCCCCCCCCCCACCACTCTACCACTACCCCACCAACTTCACCACTAGGCCTCAGCACTCCACTCCACCAACAACAACAAAAAAATTACTTTTTTTTATTCTGCTCCCTCCACACTCTGCTTCATTCTGTCTCTGAGGCTGCTGCTGATGTAACATTCTCTGATTTCACCTTCAGGCACGAAAACTCCGGTTAATATTAAAGTGTTTCTTTCACTCGATGCCCATTCTGTGTCTCAGTCTTTTGCTGGGGTTTGAAGGTTGGGATGGAGGGGTTAAGGCGCAGGGATTGAGGAAGATAATTCCAGAGTTTTGAGGGTGGAGGTGAAATTAACTCCATGCCTAGCATTCTCTGGTCCCTTTACCGACACATCACCAAGCGGCAGTGTGGACAGATTGAAGAGGAGAGGACGGAGGACAGAGCCACACATGACAGTGCAGGGGCTCGAGGAAAAGCCATTGGTGACCACAAAGTGCAGACGAAGGGAACGGTAGGATTGGAACCAGGCAAATAACAGCACCATTTAGGTGGAGGTGAGAGGAGAGGCGGCGGAGAAGATTATACTGATCAACAGTACTGAAAGTAGCTGAGAATGATGAGGAGACGAGAGATCTCTGATCACAGATGGACAGAATATCATTTGTCACCCTAGCCAGGGCTATTGCTGTAAGTGAAGAGGAGGAAACAGGCTTACAAGTGTGGAGGGAGGATTGGGTTGGTGGGTGAGGGGTGGGGTGGTGGAGGAGGGAAGGGGAGCAGGAGTTGGGGACAGGGTGTCAGTAAAAGGACTAGAGACGGCAGAACAGATCCCACTTGGATTTGAGGAAATCCAGCATCTTGCCTTTGGTGTTGGGAGGACAGGATGGCAGAGGCATGGAAGGGTGAATAGAGGAGTTGGTTTAGGGTAGAAGAGAGGTCTGGGATTGACCTCAGTTTCCTGATTTGGGATTAAAAACTTAGTTGAGATAAGGACAGGGTGGTAGGTGTTGGTAGGAGGAAAGCCAAAAGATTAGGAGTTCAGATGGCTCCAGGACAGAGGAGAGGACATGGAGTTTGGGTGGGGAGGGATTTTTCTTCAATAGCGGAGGTCAGATGCAATGCCAGCCGGGAGCGAGCGATGAGTCAGTGGGGCATGGTCAACCCATGGACATGGTGGGGGTGGGGGGAGCTCGAGGAGACAGTATAGAACAGCTCCTGTGGAGCTCCTGTAGCTCAGTGGTTAGAGCACTCGCATTACAAGTGAGAGACCTGTGTTCAAATCCAGGCAGGTCAGCGCGAAACCTTGGGCAAGTTTCCTTTCTCCACATGCCTAATAATAATCCGGCCATGTGGTCATTTCAATCCACAACTGGGGACGCCTCTGTGCACAATTGGTTGCCGCGTTTCGCCCACAAATATACACTCAATTTATTTTACAGTATATTCTGTGAAGCGATTTGAGATGTCGATAAGATGTGAAAAGCGTTACATCAAATACAAGGATTATTATTTTTATTAGAACAGGGAGGATGGCACTCATGGCTGCACCAGAGCCAGAGAAGTGACTGGGTGGGAAAGAAGAGAGAGGGATTGGAGCAGAGTAAAGACTACACAGCCTGAAGTGACATCAGGGTTTGGGCGTTGGTCCAGGTGGAAGATTTTGAAATGGCCAGAACAGACAGACAGAGTGCTGTGTTAGACACAGTAACACACAGGACAGATAGACTGCTGCGTTATACACAGTAACACAGAGCAGGGACGACAGGCTAAAGTGAGATTAGAGTCCAGTGGAACATTCAGTTACTGAAAGCTTTATTGAAACGGTGAGTGCTGACTATACAGAGAGAAAACATGGGGGTTACATAGCGAGTCAAGCCGCCTGTCAGATCTTTTGTGGGTCAGAGGGAGGTATTTACACAATGGGGTGGGTTCTGTAGCTCAGTGGTTAGAGCATTTACCTTAAAGCGAGAGACTTGGGTTTGATTCCAGGCAGGGTGAAACCTTGGGCCAATTTTCTTACTCAACGCTCCTGCTAAGAATCTCTCAAAAAAATTAAAAATTGCTTATTTTCAATCCACAACTGTTTGTGGATCACTGTTACGCGCAATTGGCTGCTGTGTTTCTCACAGAAATCTACAGTCAATTCACTTTGCAGAATATTCTGTGAAGCGCTTTGAGACGTCTAGAAGACGTGAAAAGCTCCGTATCAAATGCAAGTATTATGATCATAGCTCTTTTGAGATGAGGCCTGGCAGAGAGGGGATGGGGGTGGGGGAGTAACTTGCTTCAGGGGAGCGGGGGCAGGGGGCGGATGGAGTAGTAGTGGCTTATTTCCAGATCGACGTTGTCATAAACAGTGCCGCCGCTGCTCAGAGCCACATCATCATAGTCCTCATCGGGCTCAGGCTGCACATCCACATAGCCACTGTCCAGGATCTCGTACATCTCCTGGTCATCCTGCTTCACTGGCTCACACCTCAGCTCCACCGCCTTCACCATATCCACACACTCCCCTGTCAATCCGGCAAGGTGGGTGTGGGGGGGGAGTGGTGGGAGAGAAAAACATCAATGGTACTGTTACACCACTGACACCACCCCTCCCGCAAATACACACCACATACACATTGATCCCCCTCATACACACACTGACTTCCCCCTCCCACAAACATATTTACCCCACTCACCCCTCCACACAATAAAATTACATGTCTATAGCGCTTTTCATGTCAGGAGGATGTCCCAAGGCGCTGGACAGTCAGCGTTTTGCACCTGAGCTGGGGTCGGGATCGGGCAGGATGGAGGGAAGGAAGGGAAAGGTGTGGGGGGTGACCGATGGCACGATTGAAGAGGAGAGTCTTGAGGCGGGACTTGAAGGAGGCCATGGAGGGGGTGAGGCATGTGGGATGGCATTCTAGAGGTCAAAATGTCTGAAGGCTCGCCCGCCAATGGTAGGGCAGGTGGGTCGGGAGACATGGAGCAGGCTGAGTGGAGGGAACAGACAGGTTCATAGAATCATAGAATCTTACGGCACAAAAGGATGCCATTTGGCCCATCTAGTCTGTGCCGGCTCTTTGAAAAGAGCAACTCAATCCCACTGCCCAGCTCTCTCCCCATAACCTAACAGACCTGTTCTCCCTAAATAAAGATCTAATTCTCTTTTAAAAGCTGTTATTCAATCGGCCTCCACCACCTTTTCAGGCAATGCATTCCAAATTCAAACAACCCGCTGAGTGAAAACATTTCTCCTCAGCTCCCCTCTGCTTCGTTTTGAAACTGTTTTAAATCTGTGACCACAAGTCACAGATTCGCCCACCAGTGGCAACAGTTTTTCCTTATTCACCCTGTCGAATCCCCTCATGATTTTATAAACCTCTATTAGGTCTCCTCTCAAACTTCTCTATTCCAAAGAGAATAAACCCAGCCTATCTAGCCTTTCCCCATAACTGAAGTCCCTCAATCCTGGTACCATTCTAGTAAACCTTCTTTGCACCCTTTCCAATGCCTTAACATCCTTTCTATAGTGTGGTGATCAGAATTGAACACAGTATTCCAGCTGAGGTCTAACCAAAGTTTTATAAAGTTTAATCAGCACTTTCTGACTTTTGTACTCTACACCCCTATTTATAAAGCCTAGTATCCCATATGCCTTCTTAACGGCTTTGTCTACTTTCAAAGAGTCACTAACACAAATCCCCAGGTCTCTCTGTTCCTTTACATCCCTTAAAATTGTACTATCTAGCATATATAGCATATATTGCCTCCCCTCGTTTCATCTCATCTAATTTCTTCTCCCAAAATGTATCACCTCACACTTCTCTGCATTAAACTTCACTTTGCCATTTTTCTCTATATCTTCTTGCAGATGGTTACTATCTTCCTCACTATTTACTATTCTCCCTAACTTAGTGTGATCTGCAAACTTGGAAACCTTAGGAGGTTGGTAGAGGTTCAGAGGTCACAGAGGTCGTAGGGGGGCGATGCCAGGGAAGGCTTTGATGGTGAGGGCTAGGATCTTGAACTGTATGACTGTTGGGGAGCCAATGGAGTTGGGCGAGAATAGGAGTGATAGGTTTTCAGAGCACAGTGTGAAAGAGGACATGGGTCACAGAGTTCTGGATGATCTGTAGCGTATGGAGGGTGGAGTTGGGAAGGCCAACAAGTAGGCTGTTGGCATAATCGAGCCTGGACATGATGAAGGCATGAATGAGTTTCAGTGATTTGAAGGGTGAGATAGTGGGAGAAGATAGGAGGTGGAGGAGGGCTTGGTAGACAAGGATTTGGAGGGAAAGAATGGAGTGTGGTACAGGGTAAGGTGCTCAAATGAGGGTTCCAAAAAAGTAAGGGGGTAAGGGGGTTACCCGAGGGGGGGCCGAGAGATGACAGCCACACCGCACCAGTTAGGCTGTTGGATTTGACAGTTAGGCTATTGGGTTTGATGAAAGCTGTAGCCGGATGATGTGGTCTTGATCAGGGGGAAGATGTCGCCTGGGGTAACCCAGGCTTTGGTGAGAGCGAGGATATCAATGGTTTCCTCAATGGTGAGGTTATGGATGGAGTGTTTTGGAGAGGGAGCGGACATTTTGTGGAGGGGACAGTTCACACAGACACACACACACACATACATACACTGACCCCTCCCCCATCCCCCCACGTCAGACACACTGACCCCCCACATATGATTAGAGTGCATGTGTGTGCAAGTGTATGTGCATCGAGGTTGGGGTGTGTGTCTCTCTTTATGTCTGTGTGTGTGTGTGTGTGTGTACACACATGTGTGTGTATGTATGTGTGCGGTTGTGCATGTGTATTTATGTGTGTGTGCAGGTGTGTCTTGTGAGTGCGCGGGTGAGTGCATGTGCGGGTTTGTGTGCGGGTGTGTGAATGTGTGCGCGGGTGTGTGCATACCTTTAAAGCCCTCCATGACCTTGCCCCATCCTATCTCCGCTCCCTCCGCTCAGCAGGCTCTGGCCTACTCCATGTCCCCCGACCCACCTGTTCCACCATTGGTGGGCGAGCCTTCAGCCACTCTGCCCCCAACCATCCTGCAATCCCTCCACCTCGCCCCCTCCCTGGCCTCCTTCAAGTCCTGCCTCAAGATCCTCCTCTTTAACCATACTACCGGTCACCCCACTTCCCCTCCCTTCCCGATCCCAACCCCAACTTGGGTCTGAAATACTGAGACATCCTCGTGACATGAAAGATGCTATACACATGTAATTTTGTTGCATATGGGTATGTATTTGAGTGTGTGCAGGTGTGTATGTGTGGTTGCAACTGTGCATGGGTTTGTGTGGGTGTGCAAAGGTTTGGATGTTGGTGTGTGGGTCAATGTGTGTGTGATTGTTGGTGTCTGGGTGTGTGCGCGGGTATGGGTGTGTGCGGATGTGTGTGCACAGGTGTATATGTGTGTACATGTGTGTGCACAGATGTCAGTGGCTGGGGTGACTCACTGTTATTCTCGTAATCATGGTCTGGAAGGTATTTTTCTGACAATGTGGAGTTCACGGTCTCCTTCTGCCGCCGATCACTGCACGATAGAAACACAGCCCTGAGAGGGGGAGACTGGGGGGATGGGGGCAGACACTGGGGGTGGGAAGGGGGGAGGGGCTCCTGCAGGGAAGGGGGAGGGGCTCCTGCAGGGAAGTGGGGGGCATGGAGTGTCGATGGCTCAAATTGACCAAGAAAACAAAAGATTTGCGTTGAGACTTTAAACACAAACAGAAATGGCAGGGAACACTTGGCAGATCAGGTAGCATCTATAGAGAGAAGAAAGTGAGTCAACGTTTCAGCTCAATGACCTTTTGTTGGAAACAAAATGCCATCGCCACCTGAAATGTTGACTCACATTCCTCTCTCCATAGATGCTGCCTGACTTGCCGAGGGTTCCCAGACACTTCTGTTTATGTTTTGAGTTTCCAGTATCTATAGCATTTGGGGAGATTTGTTTACAGGAGAGGCCTTACCTGACAACATACAGTCCGTTCTCTGTCATAGTGATTCCGTCAGACCGACCTGCTGAATAAACTGATGGTTATTCTCCACCTCCAGTCAATTTACTTTACAGTGTATCCAGTGAAGCGCTTTGAGATGTCTCAAACAACAACAACAACTTCAAAATATATAGCGCCCTCCATGCCAGACGATGTCTCAGAGCGTTTCACAATAACAGATCACAGGGCTGAGCCAGGACAGTTGGGGAAAGGTGACCGAAGGCGCAGTCGAAAATAAAGATCTTTAGCTGAGACCTGAAAGTAGGAAGAGTGGGGGCGAGGTGAAGGGAGTGAGGAAGGGAGTTCCAGAGCTTCAGGGCGTAGTGGCTGAAGGCACGGCCGCCGATGGTGGAGTGAAAGATTCGGGGGACAAGGAGGAGCAAAAGCAACGGGTGCTGTTTTGAGGAGAGAGGTCAGAGAGTTAGGGGGCATGTAGAGGAGTGGAGAGATTTGAAGGTAAGAGTGAGGATCTTGAAATCAATCCTCTCCGGGATAGGAAGCCAGTGAAGTCTGGCAAGGACTGGACTCGAAGTTGTGATATGCTGCTGAATCATACGCAAGGATTATTATTGTTGTTGGGCTGACATGTTAAGTCGTGGTTTTTTGAGAGACAGACTGATTGCTCACGGATGGGACATGTCGCAGATGGTTTGGGGGTAAAATGGGGAGGAGACGAGGGGGCAAATGGGTGGTGGGGGTGAGGGGAAAGGGTGCTTCCATCCTATAGGGAAGACAAAGCAGACGTACAGCCTCTCATTATTCTTCTGCAGATGAGGAACATTATGGCGCCCACCAGCCCGTCAATCAGCACAATCCCTGTCCCCAGTAAGAGCCAGAAGTTCTGCCGCATTTCGCTCATGGTGAAAACCTGCAAGAGAAGACATCGAAGGACAGACAAAGGTCGGTCAGGGTCCACCTCTTTGGCCATTGCCTATTGGCAACCACATAGACATGGGCAACACAGAGTTTCATCTAATTATAATAATAATCCATGCCTTCTCAGTGATCTTAGAATCATAGAATTTTATGGCACAAAAGGAGGCCATTCGGCCCATCGAGTCTGTGTCGGCTCTTTGAAAAGAGCAACTCAATCCCACTTCCCAGCTCTCTCTTCATAACCTCGCAAACCCGTCCCCCCAAATAAATGTCTACCTCTCTTTTAAAAGTGGGTATCAAATCAGCCTCCACCACATTTTCAGGCAATGCATTTCAGATTTGAACAACTCGTTGAGTGAAAACATTTCTCCTCCCCTCCGCTTCTTTTAAAAATTATTTTAAATCTGTGACCACGAGTCACTGACACACTCGCCATTGGAAACAGTTTTTCCCTGTCTTTATCGAATCCCCTCATGATCTTGAAAACCTCTACTGCACACACCTTGCACCTAATTCCCAATCTGTAACTAATTCCCCCTCTGCACCTAATTCTTTCTCACTCTGGCCTCGCCTCACTCCAGACGTAGCTCACATCTCAAATTGTAATTATTAAACAGGCTACAGCTGCTCTTTGTAAAATTTAGCCACAAGTCCAATATTCCAATGGTATCAACAGTTTAAACAGTTCAACAGTTTAAAGTTGGTACATTCCCACATACATGCAATAAAAACAGTTAGTACATTTTTACTATTCATAGTTAGGTACTAAAGCAATATTCATACAGTTCAATACTAAAACAAGTCATTCCCACTCTCACCCAATTACTTCTCACTCTGGCCTCACCTCACTCCGGACGTAGCTCACTCCGGGCTCTCTACTTCAAGATGTCAAGAGGGAATTTACTTTTGTGGGTGAAACGCAACAGCCAATTGCGCATAGCAGTGTCCCACAAACAGTCGTGGATTGAGTGACCAAATTATTATTACATGGAGGGATATAATAATCCGTGGAAAATCATCCGCCGGTCAACTAACAACAGGGTTCTTACATAATAATAGGTGAATAGAGGTGTGTGGAGTAAGGAAACTTGCCCAAATATTTCATACCACCCAGGAATCAAACCCAGGTCCTCTCACTTGCAGGCCAGTGCTCTAACCGATGAGCTCCACTAATATTTTGTGTCAATGTTTTTCTCCTTGGAAAAACTGTCCATTCTCTTATACACTCCCCCTCATGTTTCCGTTTTAAATGCCCCCCATTACAGTCGACCCACTCTCACCTTCGCCCCCCACAGCCCCCGCATCGCCAGCCACCAACAAATACCACGGCTCAACTTACCCCGGGAGCCAGTGAGGGCGGGGATCTGGATCAGACGCCCGGAAACACCTCGCACCCTGAGAAAGGGAAGGGAAGACAGGGAGACAGTTAAACAGACATAACAACAAATTACATGAAGCCTTGCATGGCAGGAGGACATCTCAAGGCCCTGGACAGTCAGGGAACTGAGATTGATAGATTTCTTATGGTTAAGGGGATTAAGGGATACGGGGATAAGGCAGGCAGGTGGAGTTAGATTAGAAGATCAGCCATGATTTTATTGAATGGTGGGGCAGGCTCGAGGGTCCGAATGGCTTATGCCTGCTCCTTATTTTTATGTTCTTATGGATTTGGAACCAAACTGCGGGTTGGGGTCAGGAGGGGTGGAGGACAAGGAGGGTAGGAGGGTCTTGAGAAGTGCTTTGAAGGAGGTAAGAGAGGGGTCGAGGCTGTGGGCCTTCCAAAGAGTGGGAGTAGAGAGGCTGACCGAGAAAGACAGACAAATTGAGGGCTACATGACAAGTGTGGATGTCTGGCTTTCCGCTGGGAACCCACACTACGACAGTCTCTGGAAACTCCCTGCCCAGCCCTGCAGTTCCACCTGCCCACGCCAGGAAGCCTGCTCTGCCGTGTGTCTCTGGGGAGGTGGGGGTATGTGGGGGACAGTTTAGTGGTCATGTTTTGGCGGAGGTCTAGGTTCTGAAGTATAAACGTTGGTGTCACTCACCGGCAAAAATCATGTGTCATGCACTAAACCTAAGGCAAATTCATTTATTCCACACGTACGCCTCAGTTTACTTAGCAGCAAGTGGGAAACCGGTTGGTAGTCAATTGGTGGATCCGAGGGTAATAATTCCTTCAAAAAAATTAAGAATTTAGTCATTCAATCCATGTGTTTGTGGGACACTGCTGTGCACAATTGGCTTCCATGTCTCGCCAACACAAAATAAACAGTCAATGCTGTGAAGTGTTTTGAGACATCTCAACGATCTGATAAGTCTCCATATCGAACGAAAAATGATTACCATTATTATATTATTAAATAAGCATTGCAGCTGTCCGGGGAGTGTGGGGAAGTGAATCTATGCAGCACTGTCCCAAACCAGTGACTATTTACTGTGAAATACAGAACACATTTCCCTGGAATATCATAAGACATTTATTATACTAAATATTGTACTATACAAAAAAACTGACAATGTAACAATAATAATCATCGCGTCTGATTCAACGCCCGATACAATGACAAAGTGAGTTAGAATGAACGCAACTTATTCGTGGTTGTGGGTTAATGTAGGCTTGTGTGAAGCCACCAACAAACATAACTGAGCTTACCTCAGGTCACCAGCTGTAAAGAGAACGCATCTTACTCTTAATTTACATTACAGTTGGAATAAGGATCCAACCTCTCCTTTCATGTCCAGTCGGAATAAAGACGTACCTTCTACTATCACGTACATACAGTTATAATACAGCTGATCATCAGAAATTTCCTAGAAATATCATGTTCTGGCTTACTTGTTTAAAGAAATGAGTAATATGATATCTGATGTCGCTGCTTCCTTCCTCAAATGATCAAATTCAGACAATACTGGAGGAGATGACGAGTTCGACAATGTTGCAATATGTGCAAATGGAGCCAAATCAGATCTTATCAGCTCAATTCATGCTGTATTCTGTGAAGCGCTTTGAGATGTCCAGAAGACGTGAAAAGCGCTATTTCAAATGCTTTGTGAAGCGCATTGAGATGTCTCAACCACCTGATAAGGCGCTATATTATCATGCAGATCAAAAGAAAAACAAGGTGCTAATGTACAGGAACTAAAAACAGAAAATTCATGTCCTCCACAGATAGACAAGGGGCAAAGCTGAGGGACTCTGCTCAAAGTGTCAGTTGACTTGTTATTCACTACGTCAGGAAGCAGTGTGAGGCAGCTGCCCAGCAGCCCTTATTGCCTCCCTTTGCCCTTATTGCTGCCTCACATTTTAGCACTCCCTTTACTGCTGCCTCCAATTAAACGTTCCCCCACCTGCACCGCCTCCCACATACCCCCACACTTTTATACAATAAAAATACTGACATAGCATTTGACCTAGCACTCTATTAGCACCCTGACATGCCGTCCAGTGTGAATAGTGCTTTATGTGGCAAGTTACTGTTGTCATCGAGACACCTCAAAATACATCAACAGGATATGCAGTAAAGTACAGTAGATTGACCGTGTTTTGTATTGAAACCCGGCAGCCAGTTGCACACAGCAATGTCCCACAACCAACATAATATATTGGTCATTTCAATTATTGAATCATAGAATCTTATGGCACAAAAGGAGGCCATTCGTCCCATTGAGTCTGTGCCGGCTCTTTAAAAAGAGCAATTTAATCCCACTCCCCAGCTCTCTCCCCATAACCGAGCAAACCTGTCCTCCCCAAATAAATGTCTACCTCTCTTTCAAAAGTTGTTATCGAATCGGCCTCCCATCACCTTTTCAGGCAATGCATTCCAGATTCAAACAACTCACTGAGTGAAAAAGTTTCTCCTCCCCTCCCCTCTGCTTCTTTTTGAAACAATTTTAAATCTGTGACACACCCACCCAAAACTGGAAACAGTTTTTTCCTGTTTACCCTATCAAATCCACTCATAATCTTAAAAGCCTCCATTAGGTCTCCTCGCAACCTTCTCTGTTCCATTGAGAATAAACCTAGCCTCTCTAGCCTTTCCTCATAGCTGAAGTCCCTCATTCCTGGTACCATCCTAGTAAATCTCCTCTGCCAATCCCTTTCCCCTTTCCAATGCCTTAACATTGTTCCTAAAGTGTGGTGACACAGTACTCTAGCTGAGGCCTAACCAAAGTTTTATAGAGTTTAGTCAGAACTTCCTGATTTTTGTACTCTATGCCCCTATTTATAAAGCCTAATAACCCGTATGCTTTTTTGATCGCCTTGTCTATCTCTCCTGCCACCTTCAAAGAATCACTCACACAACCCGCCAGATCTGTCTGTTCCTTCACACCCCTTAAAATTGTACTACAGTACCTAGCCTACCTTGCCTCCCCTCATTTCTCCTCCCATAATGCATCAGCTCACATTTCTCAACATTAAATAACAAAACTACATTAATCCACGACCGTTTGTGGGACACTGCTGTGCACAATTGGCTGTCGTGTTTCACCCACAAAATATAGTAAATTCACTTTACACTATATTCTGTGAAGCGCTTTGAGACAGCTCAAAGTTATGGAATGAGCTATATCAATTGAAGGATTATTATTATCTCTCCCTATTTTCACATTCTGTCTAGTCTCTATTTTCACTCTTGTTTTCCTATTCTCACACTCTCTATTCTCATTCTACTCTTTCACTCTCTTCTCATTCTATGTTCACACTCTTTATTCTCACACTGTTTTCTATCTGTATTGGAGTCCTGTAGGTCAGTGGTGACATAATCCGCATCCGTAAATTTCCACATGTATGCGGATGACACCCAACTCTATCTCTCTGCTTCACCCTCAACTTCAGGACTACCGGGGTCCTGACTGCCTGCCTATCTTACATTGAGTCCTGGATGAGGGATAACTTTCTCCAGTTGAATATCCGCAAGACTGAGGCCCTCCTGATTGGCTCACGTCAGCGTCACTGCACCTCAGGCGCTGGCAGCATCAGCATCCAAGGCTGCACTCTCCAGCTCTCTAAGCCAGTCAGGAGCCTGGGCATCTGGCTCGACCCTGAACTGTTCTTCCTTTCCCATATCCGCGTGGCTCCCCATCCCCCAATGGATCGAATGCACAATCCTTGTCCTCACTTTCAAGGCCATTCATGGCCTTGTCCCTTTCTATCTCTCCGATCTGTTGTCCCCCTATGAACCTGCCTACCCCCTCTGTTCAGTGGGCTCCGGTCTGCTCCATGACCCCCGCCCAACCCACACTACCATCAAGGGCCAGGTTTTCAGCCTCTCTGGCCCCTCACTCTGGATCTCCATCCTATAGTCCCTTCACCTTGCTTCCTCCCTCACCTCCTTCAAGGTCGGTCTCAAGACTCTCCTTCTCGATCATGCCTTCTGCTGCCCTCCCACCTCTCTCCCTCCCCTCCACCCTGCCCCTCCTCCCTACCCTGCCCCTTCCCCTTGCTCAAGTCCCAACCCCTGACAGTTCTGCGCCTTGGCACGTCCTCCTGCTGTGAAAGGCGCTCTATAAATGTAATTTTTTTTGTTCTCACTTTTTTCCCACTCTGTTTTCTCACTATTTTTCCAAATTTGCAAATGACACAAAGTTAGGAAAAATAGTAAATAGTGACGAGGATAGTAGTCATCTGCAAGAAGATATAAACAGAATAGTAAAAGTGGCAGACACACGGCAATTGAAGTTTAATGTGGAGAAATGTGAGGTGATGCATTTTGGGTGAAGGAATAAGGGGAGGCAATATAGGCTAGATAGTACAATTTTAAGGGGTGTGAAGGAACAGAGAGACCTGGGGGTTTGTGTAAGTGAATCTTTGAAGGTGGCAGGACAGGCAGCTAAGAATGTTAAAAAAGCATATGGGATACTAGGCTTTATAAATAGGGGCATAGAGTACAAAAGTCAGGAAGTTCTGACTAACTTCTATAAAATTTTGGTTAGGCCTCAGCTAGAGTACTGTGCACAATTCTGGTCACCACACTTCAGGAAGGATGTTAAGGCATTGGAAAGGGTGCAGAGATTTACCAGGATAATACCAAGAATAAGGCACTTCGGTTATGAGGAAAGGCTAGAGAGGCTAGGTTTATTCTCAATGGAGTAGAGAAGGTTATGAGGATACATAATAAAGGTTTTCAAGATCATGAGGGGATTCGACAGAGTAGATAGGGAAAAACTGTTTCCACTGGTGGGTGTGTCAGTGACATGTGGTCACAGATTTAAAATAATTTCGAAAAGAAGCAGAGGGGAGGGGAGGAGAAATGTTTTCACACAGCGAGTTGTTCAGATCTGGAATGCATTACCTGAAAGGGTGGTGGAGGCCGAATTGATAACAACTTTTGAAAGAGGTAGACATTTATTTGGGGACGATTGTTTTGCGAGGTTATGGGGAGAGAGTTGGGGAGTGGGATTGAGTTGCTCTTTTCAAAGAGCCGGCACAGACTCGAGAATGGCCTCCTCTTGTGCCGTAAGATTCTATGATGTTCCCTCAATTCTTTCCATTTCTATTCTCATACACTCCATTGTCACTGTTTATCCACACATGCTCGTCTCTCTCTACGCTCTGTTTCTTTCTCTCTTTACTCTCACTCTTTTACCACTCTTTCCCCACAAGGTATTTTCTCACTTTCTATTCCCTCTATTCTCACACTCTCTCTATTCCCACTCTCTTTTCCCACACAATTTTCTCACTCCCCTCTAGGCTCACACCCTGTATTCCCACACTCTCTCTATTCTCGTGCCTCTTTATTCCTACTCTCTCTATTCTCACTCTCCCTCTATTCCCACTCTCGCTATTCTCACTCTCTCTGTTCCCATAATCTCTCTATTCTCCCTCACTATTCCGACTCTCACTTTCTCTCTCTCTATTCTCTCTCTCTCTCTATTCTCACACTCTCTCTATTCTCATACTCTCTCTATTCCCATACTCTCTCAATACCAACTCTCTCTCTCTATTCCCACTCTCTCTCTATTCTTAGTTTCTCTTTATTCCCACAATCTCTGTACAGCGCCTTGGGACGTCCTCTCGATGTGAAACGTGCTATATAAATGTAAGTTTTGATTGATTGCTTGATTGATTTCTCTATTCTCCCTCTCTATTCTCCCTCTCCCTCGATTCCCACACTCTCTATTCTGTAGCTCAGTGGTTAGAGCACTTGCCTTTCAAGTGTGAGACCTGTGTTCGAATCCAGGCAGATCAGGGCAAAACCTTGGGCTAGTTTCCTTACTCCACACACACCTAATAATAATCCGTCCAAAAAAACCCACAATAATAAAAATTGGTCATTTCAATCTACGACTGTTTGTGGGGATGCTGCTATGTGCAATTGACTGCCATATTTTGCCCACAAATACATTATACAGTCAATTCACTTTACAGTATATTGTGTGAAGCGCTTTGTAGAAGTTGATAAGATTTGAAAAGCGCTATATCAAATGCAAGGATTATTATTATTCCCCCTGTTTTCCCACACTCTCTTTATTCTCACTTTCTCTCTATCCTCACTCTCTCTCTATTCCCACACTCTCTCTATTCCCACAATCTCTCTGTACTCCCTATCCTCACTCTTTCTCTATTCTCAAACTCTCCCTATCCTCACTCTGTCTCTATTCTCAAACTCTCTCGATTCTCACTCTCTCTCTTTTCCCACACTCTCTCTATTCCCACTCTCTGTCGTCCTCAGACATCCTATCTCTCTGGCCTTCCACCCTCAGTGGCTATCCTGAAATAGCTGTCCAGCTGCTCCATGATTGCCTCTCACCCACCTTCAACTCTCTCGTCCCCCTGAAATCCAGGTCCATCTCAAAACCCACCCGATTTCCTTGGTGTAACACTCATCTCCGCTCCCTAAAAACCCAAACCCGACTGCTCGAGCGCAGATGGCAGAAAACCCGCCTGACAGTTCACGACAAAGAACTGTGGCTCGAGCATCTCCACAGCTACCACAGTTCTTTGTCGTGTGCGAAAACAGTGTAACAACAACAACAACTTAAACTTATAAAGCGCCTTTCACATCGGGAGGATGTCCCAAGGCGCTGCACAGGAGGCGTGTGACCCGAGCTGGGAGGGGAGTGTTCGGGAAGGGGTGAAACACGTAGGAGAGGTCGAAAAATTTGGGGGGGAACAAAAGGCACGGTCAAAGAGGAAAGTCTTCAGACCGGCCTTGAAAGAGGAAAGGGAAGACACATGGCGGAGGGATTGAGGGATGGAATTCCACAGGGTGGGAGCGGAGAAACTGAAGGTCCGGCCTCCAGTCCGAACCCTCCAGTCCGGTTTCTGCCCTGCCCACAGTACAGAGACTGTGCTTGTGAAAGTCACAAATTATATCCTCTCTATCTGTGACCAAGGCTCCCTCTGCCTCATCCTCCTGGACCTCTCCGCCGCTTTCAACACAATTGATCACACCATCCTCCTCCACCGCCTGTCCTCCGTCATCCATCTCAGTTGGACCGCACTTGCCTGGTTCGAGTCCTACCTCACAAACCGTCAGAAGTACATCTCTACTAACGGCTTTTACTCCCGATCTCACCCGGTTACCTGTGGGGTACCCCAGGGATCCACCCTTGGCCCCCTCCTCTTCCTTATCTACATGTTCCCTCTTGGTGATCCACAGAATTGGGGTAACTTCCAGGCCCGTACGCAGGATTTTTAATGGGGGGGTGCGAATTGCTAGTGATGGGACCAACAATGGCCGGGGGCTTGGGGGCTGCCCCCGAGGGCCCCTGGCGGGGGTGAAGGGGGTGAAGACCCCTCGAGGCTCCAACGTTTTACACAGTTTGAGCTCTTATTTAATCGGTTTAGAAGATCCAATATGAACGGTAAATTTTTCATGTCCTTGGTTTATAAGAGCATCATTAATTATTCAGTGTTTTTATTTTCCCAGGTAGTCCGTGTCTAAATCTTTTGGGAAGGTCGAATGTGTTCGCCGATAAAAGCAAACACGATTGTTGACATGATGATGTGAGGAATGTGAACGATAAAGTAAATTACAATCCAATTAAAACAGTACAATGACGAATGCTTGACAAATGTATGCGTATAAGAGAAAATGATCATAAACTACGGATTGACAGTAATTAATAAGTTGTTCTGCAACATTTTTCTTTACATCATGGAGGTATTCTCAATATTTCCATGCTTTAACTGAATACATATATTGTGTTGCTTGAGCACAAATACATATCTTATTGTTATCCTAAGACTCAATTTCTTTCGGACTGTAATGAACAATAATGTAAGAGTAAAGTATGAATTATGTGCTCAGATATTCCAGTAAAGCAAATTTTATAAAAGACAAGAAAATATACAGAAACTGAAAATCAGTGTAAAACAGTTAATTCACACGTGTTACAAGCCAGTTATCAACATTATCCTGAAAATATCGTTGAACTGTGAGCAATAGTGTAGTTAGTTTTTATTTATTTATTTAGAATCAAAATTAAAAGAAGTGACCCATCAAGCAATACTGATCTGAAGAAAAAATACTTGAATAAATAAGGGAGGGGAAATTAATTCTTTAATAGCGTTCCATATTCGAGACGCCTTGGTTGCTTTGAAGCGAATACGTCAACCACTCTACCAATATCGATTTCCATGTTATAATGAATGTGCATTAAAGCGAGTGCTGAAAGTCGTTCTTGCGTCATGCTTGCTCATAGGTAGGTGTGTAATCTGCGTAAAGCACTTGCACTTCGTTCACATTCGCAACTTGTTGCAGGAATAGTGCAACACAATCTTAGAAGCACAGAGATATTAGGGAACATGTCATCATCACACTCCATCATTGCTGCTGCTGCCGTGGATGGACGTTGGTCAGAGGATAATGGTAGGAATCTGTGTTTCCATCTGAATAATTCTTGTGGGAACACTTCCGGTGAGTGCATATCTTCAGCGTATACTTCAACTACCTCTTCGAGTGATGGTACATCATCCCCACATAACACTGACGGGACTAATCCCAATAGCCTTGATGAAAGCACCGATAAATCGGAAAACTGTGAGTCAAGCTCAGAATGGATGTGGCTTAGGAATGGAATTGCAACGTTTCGATGATAATGCTCCTCAGGTGTAGCTGCAGGCACGTTACTACGCATGGTCTGCCGACCAACAGTCCGTGGTATTGATGACATGACGTTGACAGCATTAGCCATTCTAACAGCTTGCTTATACGATCTTGAAAATTCGACTTCTACATCGTCACAGAGCGCTTTGTATACTGCTTTCACGGTTGATATCTCACTGTAGGCCTTGATGATGTCAACAGTCTGCCCTTGCAACTTTATTGTTGGGTTCTCAAAAGCTTTAATTTCTCAGAAGCTTGTAAATATGTTGTCATTGTTTGCTAGCATTACAGTCACACCTCTCAAAACTTGATTAATTTTTACTTACGGTGATCAGATGAAAAGATGATTTTAACTTCCAGAAGTGGTGCTACCTTTGTGGCTGTATACGGGATGATTTCCAAACGAGGATGGATTTGAGTCTTGACGCGCCTATGTTTACGCGGTGAATCACAGACTCGCCGCGTCATTGACTAGTGTGTCTATCGATTAATTTAATATTAAATTTAATTAAATTAATATTAATTTAATATTAATTTAATATTAATACTAAAACATTCAAAGATGTGTATTTATAAGTAATACATAGTTTTGAAGAATTAATTGTTTCACAAATGCTCAATAAATGTACTTGGTATTTAAATTTGATAAAAATACAATTCTCTACCCCGGAAAATGTGGACCTTTTATAATTTGGGGCGGTGCGTACGCACCAGTCGCACTCGCCCTGCGTACGGGCCTGACTTCCATGCTGATGACACCCAACTCTATTTTTCCACTTCAATTTGTGAACCCCAGTCTCCTGATGTTCTGTCAGCCTGTCAGACATCAGGAGCTGGAAGAGCACAAATTTCCTTCAGCTCAATGTTGACAAGACGGCAGCCATACTCTTTGGCACTCGTTGACGTCTTCAATCCCATGGCTCTCATCTCCTCTACCTACCCAACCTGCCCCTAAGACTCGCTGAACCCATATGCAACTTAGGCGTCAGGTTCGGCCCCCAATTATCCTTCCTCCCCACATCCGCTCTCTCACCAGCACTGCTTTCTTCCACCTCAGACACATTGCCCATCTCCGCCAATATTTCAACCCAACAGCCGGCGAAAGCCTGTTCCATGCCTTTGTCACCTCTCGGCTGAACTATTCCAATGCCCTCCTCGCCGGTCTCCCCTCTGCCAACATTCACAAACCCAGGTCATCCAGAATTCTGCCGCACGTATTCTCACTCGTACTAAACTCCGCTCCTCCATTACCCCAGTCCTTGCCAGACTTCACTGGCTCACTGTCCCAGAGAGGATCGATTTCAGGATCCTCATTCATTTTCAAATCCCTCCACTCCTCTGCACCCCACTAGCTCTCTGACCTCCTCTCTCCTCACAACAGTACCCGTTGCCTTCGCTCCACTGGGTCTGACCTCCTCATCCTCCAAATATTCAGTTCCAGCATCGGCAGCCGTGCCTTCAGCCACTACGAAGCTCTGGAACTCCTTCCCGCACACCCTTCGCCTCGCCCCCTCTCTTCCTATTTTCAGGTCTCGGCTTTCTTTTCGACCGTGCTTTTGGTCACCTTCTTCCCCCTCCCCCTGGCTTGGCTCCGAGATCCGTTACTTTGAAGTGCTCTGAGATGCCGTCCGGTGTGGAGGGCGCTATATAAATCCAAGTTGTTGTTGTTATTCTCACTCTTTCTATTGCTTCCCTCTCTCTATTCTCACTTTCTATTCTCACACTCTCTCTATTCTCATTCTCTCTATTCCCACACTCTCTCTAGTCACAAGAACAAAATTACACTTGTACTGCATAGCGCCTATAATGTCAGGAGGACGTCCCAAGGCGCTGGACAGTCACAATTTCAGACCTGAGCTAGGGATGGGGGACAGGGGAGGCAGCCGGTGGGAGGAGGGAAGTGGAGGGTTAGGAGTTGCCAATGGGACCATTGAAGGGGAGAGTCTTGAGGTGGGACTTGAAGGAGATCAGGGAGAGAGCAAGGCGGAAGGACTGCGGATGGAGAGGTTGGGGGCAGAGTGGCTAAAGGCTCACCCACCAATGGTGGGGCGGATGGGTCGGGGGACGTAGAGCAGGCCAGAGCCTGCTGAGCAGAGGGTAAGCGGTTAGGAGGTCATTGATGTAGGATGGGATGAGGTTATGGAGGTCTTTAAATGTGAGGACCAGGATCTTGAATTGGATCCTCTAGATGATGGGGAGCCAACGGAGTCGGGCGAGGATTAGGTAAATGAGGTCACAGAGTTTGGAACAATAAAGGGCAACGGCCGCAGAGTTCTGGATTATCTGCAGCCTGTGGAGGGAGGAATTGGGAAGGCCGACCAGCAGGGCATTTGCATAGTGGAGCCGGTGTAATGAAGGTGTGGGTGAGGGTTTCAGGCTTTGGGTGTGAGGTAGTGGCAGAGTCAGGCAATGTTGCGGAGTTGGGGAAAGTCACTGCTGGGATGTGGGGGAGGAAAGGCAGTTGTGGGTCAAACCAGACAGGCTTGGTGAGGTCTCCCTTTTCCCACACTCTCTCCCTCCACCCCCACCTCTCTGGCCGCGCGTGCGCAGTCAGTATGTGTGTGTGTGGCGGCGGGGGATCGAGGCCTGTGTTGTGGCCGCGCTGCCCCTGACAGACACCCTGACATATACCGTGACAGACACCCTCACACGCACCTTAACACGTAAGCAAGTCTCCCTGACTGTCAGCGCGCGGCCCTAATGGCCGACCCGGGAGACGAGCATCGGCCGCCGGCTGACGGTGAGTACCCGACCCGCGGCCTCCCCCCCCCCCCCCCCCCCAGCCCGGCCTCCCCCAGCCCGGCCTCCCCAGCCCGGCCTCCGCCCGCCCGCGCCTCCCCCACCCGGCGCTCCCCCAGCCCGGCCTCCCCCAGCCCGGCCTCCCCCAGCCCGGCCTCCCCCAGCCCGGCCTCCGCCCGCCGGCCGCCTCTCCTACGGTCTCCCCCCCCCCCCACCCGGCCTCCCCCAGCTTCCATCCCCCCCCTCCCCTCGGCCTCCCCCTCACCCCGGCCGCGCCCCCCACACCCGGCCTCCCCTCCCCCAGCTTCCCATCCCTCCCCCCTCCCTCGGCCTCCCCCCCCACCTCGGCCTCCCCTCCACCCCCCCCACCTCGGCCTCCCCCTCCACCCCCCCCCACCTCGGCCTCCCCCTCCACCCCCCCCACCTCGGCCTCCCCCTCCACCCCCCCACCTCGGCCTCCCCCTCCACCCCCCCCCGCAGCCTTCCCCCCCCCATCCTCCCGCCCCGGCCTCTCCCCCTCCAACCCGGCCTCCCCCCCCCCCCCCCGCAGCCTTCCCTCCCCCATCCTCCCGCCCCCCCCCCCCCCCATCCCTCATCCTCCCCCCCCACCCCCAGCCTCTCCCCCTCCAA
>CM068764.1:672485-697571 GCA_035084275.1 Hydrolagus colliei | reverse complement strand
TCCCCCCCCCTCCCCCCCACCCCCGGCCTCCTCCCCCCCCCTCCCCCCCACCCCCGGCCTCCTCCCCCCCCCTCCCCCCCACCCCCGGCCTCCTCCCCCCTCACCCTCCCCCCTCCTCCCCCCTCACCCTCCCCCCTCCTCCCCACCCCCGGCCTCCTCTCCCCTCCCCCCCCCCCCCCCAACCCCCTCCCCCTCAGCGGTCAGTAATTCAGTCTGTGCTCTGGAACCGGTTGACAGCTCAATAATCATCATTATTATAATGAATTCTATTTATTATAATATTTATTCAAATACACTCAGACCCGCCATTCCCTGTCTATAACAATAATAATATTCACTAACATCTTATGAAATCCTGGATCCATGTCTATAACTATATCTAACCTAAAGGACTGATATATTGTAATATAACATCTAATTTTGTCATACTGTATAATATAGTATATTTAATGTAATATGTTTTATACAATATATCTAATAAAAATCTCTTATAATATATTTCTCATAATCAATTAATCATTATATTTCAAATATAAATCCAATAACATGTCTAATATAATTTATTATAGGGACTATTTTGTGAAATATATAATACAGTGTATCCTGGGAAGCGCTATCCTGAGACGTCTCAAAGACATGATCAAATGCAAGAATTATTATTGTAGGAAAATGATTGTTATGATAAAATAGCTCATATTATATAATATCTTCTAAGTGAGCCTGGCACACACCACCTGGCTGGTGTTTAGCAGCAGCTACAAGGACATCAGTGTCAGGCTCACTGGTGAAGAGGAGATTTGTTCCTTTGTGTTTCTCTCTCTCTCCCTCCATTCCGTGCCTTTCTCCAGCCCTGGTTTCCAGCCCCCAGAGCATTGTGTGAATTAAAGGCCTGTTAAACACTAGGCACCTCTTCACTGCTGAATTCCTTAGCTCTGGCACTGGCTACACAGACGTCCAGGCCCTATGTATATATACACACACAAACAGTGTACACACAGTGTATGTACACACACCCCACACAAACAAACAGACACTTGGTGGAGGCTTTTGTTGCTTTGCTGTGGCTGCCCTGCCCTGGGAGCTGGGCTGCTGCCAGGCTAATCCTCCAGCAGTTCCTTATCAGGCAGACTGGAGGTTTAAAGCCCACTGCTATATACTATGGGAGTATATCCTGCAGGGACAGCTTGCTTTGCGGGAGAGACAGATTGAATGACTGCCGGTGCCTATTTAAATTTCCCCTTCCCATTGTTCTTTCAAAGGGACGTAGATATTTAATGTAAATGACAGTTTGCTTTCACCTTAAAGATTAGTGCTGACCGGCCTTGGCATTTTAATTCTATGTGAGAGAGTGGGTGCCTGGAATGAATTTTTAGCTTTGGATCACAAGTACAATTTAAATCAGAAAGATGAATTTGAACCCTGCTCAAGTATATTTTAAAATGCCACCTGATGATATGTACTATTGCAATATTATTGATGAGCTGAAAGCAGGTTTGTTTAATTGGTAAAGTGATAATCTGGAGTTTCTCTCTTGTGTGTGCAGTAATATGAGAAGAAAGAATCATTGAACGAAGCGGGCCATTCTGCCTATTGTGCTGTTTATTATTTATTATGAATCCTGCTTCCCACCCTTTACTTAGGACGTCCTCCCAACATGAAAGGCACTATAGCATTGTCATTTTGATGTTGTTGTTAGCGTTGAGCACTGCCTTCACTGGCTGGTCAGAGTATATGATGCTGAGAGCTGTCTGAAATGGGGAAGTGGTCATTCCTGATCTTGGTTGAGTGCAGAAATTTAGCCAGTTGTTAAAGATGAAGAGGCGGTTGGATTTGTCTATGATGTTCAATGTGCAGTCAGACGGTCTGGACACCTGGGAAAGAATTAAACTTTAATTGGGGAGAATTATGGTGGCTGATCATAGCAGCAATGTTTTGAAAACTGTGTGTACTTTCTAATAACAGGTAGGATTAGACTTCTTAATTGTAACTGTGCCTTTGGGAGTGGTTACCGTGACCCCATCTCCCCCATCCTCGCCCGACTTAAAGCCCTCTACATCCTCGCCACACCCTACATCTGTGACCTCCTATTCCCTTACCAATCAGCCCCCACCCTCCGCTCAGCAGACTCTGGCTTGCTCCATGTCCCCCGACCCACCCGCCCAACCATTGGCTAGCAAGCTTTCAGCCATTCTGCCCCCAACCCGTGGAACTCTATCCCGCAGTCCCTCCCCCTGGCCTCCTTCAAGTGTCGCCTCAAGACTCTCCTCTTCAATGGACCCATCAGCAACTGCTTATCCCCCCCGTTCCCCCCCCCCCCCGTCCTCAGCTCGCATCTGAAGCAGTAACTGTCCTGTCCAGCACCTTGGGACATCCTCCCGACGTGAAAGGTGCTATACAAATGTAATTTTGTTGTTGTTGATGTGCATGCGTGTGTGCCTGAGATTGTACATTTCGTATTTTAATCCACTTCCCCTATTCCATGGTTACAATCCACTGTCAATACAACCAATGGAAAAACTGCCAATTTTGTCACCTTCATTATTTATTAATATGCTGACTGGAAAATTCCATTAATATAATAATAATACCTGCATTTTTTATAGTGTCTATAACGTCACTGCCTCAAAGTGCTGTACAGTTAATTGCTTTTAACTATAGTGACTGTATTAATGGGAATACACAGTGGCCAATTTGTGCACAGTGATGTCTCACACGCAGACAAGTGAGTTGTGTTTATGTATTGGGGGATTATCAGACAGGACAGCGATACAGAGAAACTCCCATCTCTTTTGGTTGGAGATTTCCTTGATACCTATATGTTTTGTTGCAAAAATGAGAATGTGTGTTGCAGATGCTTCACACAGAAGCACAAATGTGGTGGATAATTATTAGGACAGACAGCAGCCTAACTCTGTGTTTTCCCAATAAAATCAAACCATTTACACATACTTTGAATTCACAATGACTGACTGTCTGATCCAGATCCGCTGACTTCTGAAGCAAATAATATTTGCATATAAAATATGTAACAGTTAATTGAAAGTCCCTGAGTTTGGGGCGGGGGTGGGGAGAGGGAGTCAGGGTGTCAGAAATCGCTGTTAGGAACCATAGTAGATCAGCGACAGGGTGAGGTGGGGCTCAACTTGTACACAACCTTTCTTTCTAAGTGTTCAGTGTGAAGTTGCCTAGGGATCGGCCAGTTATTGAGTGGACTAGATACCTGAACCCGCACGAGGAAGTTCCTTGGCTCTGTTACTGGCTCAGTTGCCCTGTGAGCTACATTGCCCAATGGCAATGTAGGATTAGCAGCAGAGGGTGTTCTGCCCACCTGCTGTCTCCAGGGATCTACTTGGAAAGTTTCTGCCACCGATTGATAAGAAGTCTGGTGACACTCTATAGTTGGTGATGTCATTGGTTTTGCAGCACTTTCAGTTATATTCTATTCTAAGTATTCGCACCTGAAAAGCTTCCTCTTTGACCTCCTCCCTCCCGATTTGGTGTCAAGCTCTGTCAATGTCAAACGCTCTGAGACACTAACTGGTGTGATGGACCCTGTGCAAGTTATTGTTGATTATTTGGTCAGCTGGGTGTCTGACACTATGGAACCCCATCACCATGCTTAAGAAGTCAACAACCATAGTTGTTGTTTACATTTGAGGGCGTATGTATATCACCTTGGTTCACTTAGCAGTACAGTATACCTGTCTCTGGGCCAGAAGGCTGTGCTCCACATTGTTTTTCTGGTAGTAATAATCCCTGGAGAGAAACAATAAGAAGAACTTGGTCACTCAATCCTCGACTGCTTCTACAACACTTCTTTGTGCAATTGGCTGCCCCGTTTCGCCCACAAAATAAACAGTTCATTTTACAGTATATACTGTGAAGCTCTTTGAGGAGTCTCGAAAACATGATATGGTGTTAGATCAAATGCAAGAATTAATATTATTAGGGACGCAAGCTCCGGGCTGGTGCAGTGCTGGGGAAGCGCTGCTCTGTCGTGTGACGGACTTGTCAAACCGGGGTTCCTATCCACCTGTTCTGGGGTGGCCAGGTATGATGCTGTTGGAACAAGACAAGAGAAGAGAACGTCTCTCGTTGGGAAGCACTCCTTCAGATGAATCTTTGTATACCTCTTGGCTGTTTGTGGGACATGGCTGGCACAAAGCACGGCCATGTTTGCCTACAGCACCTGGCACAAGTTCCATCCTGAGACATTTTGATCTGATAAAGTCACTGAATAAAATGCGTTTGTTCTTGCATTATCCATCACCCAGCAATTCACACCAGTCTCATAACAACAACAATTTTTGGTTTTATATAGCGCCTTCCGCGCTGGATGTTCCCTGAACTGTAATGAGGAGAGGTGAGAGTGGTGGGGGCGAGGCTTACCCTGCCTCTGGGACACAGGGTGTTTATAGGGGGCAATATCTGAAGCCTGGTTGCTGTCTTGTTACTTTTACCTTGTTGGCCTCACTGGGTCATAGACAGGGAGAAATTGGCTGATTCAAGAGGATTGAACTCACTGGGCTGTGAGGACGTCTTGCTCCTAGATTGTGCCGGGCCAGCCAGTGAGCTCCTCACAGATACCACTTATGTCAGGTTTACTGTATAAATTTCATCCACAAAATATACAGTCAATTCACTTATAGGCGCGATATCAAATACCAGGATTATTATTATTATGGCTTACTCCGACTGTTGACACGTGCTCCCACTGTCCTCTTAATAACAATTCACGGCTCCTTTCATAATAATAATCCTTGCATTTGATATATGCAAGGATTATTAGCTCCTTATCACGTCTCTGAGATGTCTCAAAGCACTTCACACTGAAGTGAATTCACTGTATATTTTGTGGGTGAAATTTATACAGTTTTACTGAATTGCAGAATCAGCCAAAATTACCTTAAAGTAATTTTCACCACTTAGCAGCTAGAAATGAGGAAGTGAGACTTGGTTATGTTCTTTCAGCCCCAGTTTGGGATATTTGGCGGCACAAGAGCAACCTGAAATCTCTAATTGTGTGTGGTGTATGTGTGTGTGGTCTCGGGAGTTTACAGTGCAGGGCTGGAATGTTAGGCATTACCAGCTGAGCTGCTGTTATCTGAGTGGGTGACGCAGCGCTTTTTCTTGTCACGGATAGTTTGGTGCAAGGAACCTAAGGGGGTATCTGATAAATGGCTGATAAGTGTTACGAATGAAAGGGGTGCCTGTTTGTGGGCCAAGACACAACGATTTGCAAGATAATACAAATATAATACACAGCTTGATATATATTGATAACATACAATGGGATTATGATGGTGATTATTATTATTTATCTGTATTTTGCTTTCCATAAAAGGCATTAGCCAAGGAGGCGAGTGTTTGGAGGAGTTTAACTTGCATTATCACTTATCAAGTAGCTCTTTGCCAACGCGTGATGCTGCATGTTCTTCAGACCAGGCGGAGGCGAGAGGAAAATCTCAGCACGGCCTCTTACATATAGACTGCAATTAGCAGGACATTTAGTTTGTACATGGACCAGAATAACATGTCGGCGACAATGGCATTGGGTCTGAAAGGTCTCTGGTTCCTTTCTCTGTGTGCCAATGACACTTCTATTCCCAGTGCCTTGGGTCATCCTCCCGAGGTGAAAGACACTGTACAAATATATTTGTTGTTGTTGACAGCGGCAGAAACAATGTGATAATATAATAATACTTACATTTAATGCAGCCCCCTATCACGTCTTCGATACATCTCAAACCGCTTTACAGAATATACCTTAAAGTGAATTGACTATATTTTGGGGTGTGTAACATTCCAGTTCCACACTGTAAATTCCTGAAACCACACACACACACACACGCACACACACACATACAACATCAGAGATTTCAGGTTGATATTGTGCAGCTAAATGTCCCAAACTGGGACTGAAAAAACACAACCAAGTTTCATTTCCTCTTTTCTAGCTGCTAGAGTTGGTTTGGCTCAGTTCTGCACTTCAGTAAACTTGCAGATGTCTGATCTGTATAGAATCACCTAAATCGTACATCTGCCCGAGTCCTGTTCAATCGTTTATATTGTATGTAAGTTTGATATAACTCAGACTTAGTGCAAGAAGCTCAGTGGTTAGACTTGTCCCAGAACGCTGCCCTCTCCCCTCCATGCTTCCCACCCTCACAAGCTAGAGGATGCTTTTTGTGGAATACTGTAGCTCAGTGGTTAGAGCTTAGTAAGTGAGATACCTTGGTTTGAATTCTGGCAGGGTGAAATGTTGGCCAAGTTTCCTTACTCCTGCTTGATTATCATGCCTGATAATAATCCTTAAAAAAAATTGATAATTTTAACTGTTCGTGGGACACTGATGTGCACAATTGGCTGCTGCATTTTGCCCACACTTTACACTTTTGCCCACACTCAATTCACTTTACAGTATATTCTGTGAAGCGCTTTGAGATGTCTAGATGTTGTTGTTTATCCATTCTGTCTGCAGTCTTTGGACCTCCATCTCTAGGAGTCCCTCCACCTTGTCCCCTCCCTGTTTTTAAAGCCTACCTTAAGACCGTAACTTTTCCACTGTGTGGTTGTTCATCTTTTCGCACCTTCTTTGTTTCCCCCTTCCGCCCATTCGCCCCCTCCCCAGACGATTATGTGAAGTTCTTTGAGATTTACTCCTGATATGAAAGATATGATATAAATGTAAATTATGTTATTGTGGAGACGTGAAAAGTGCTATATCACTGTATGCCTTGGCATGTCCTCCCAATGTGAAAAGCTCTATATGAATGTAGTATTGTTGTTGTTGTTGTTGATGTTGATGTTGTATTGAGCGTTTCTGGTCCATCAGTTGGAATTAATAATAGTAATCTTTGCATTTGATATAGAGGTTTTTCACATCTTCTGGATGCCTTAAAGTTCTTCACAGAATATACTGTAAAGTGAATTGACTACATATTTTGTGGGTGAAACACAACATCGAATTGCACCCAGCAGTGTCCCAAAAATAGTTGTTGATTGAAAGGTCAATTTTTTTTTTTTTTTGTGGGATTATTATCAGGCATGTGGAGTAACGAAGTTTGTCCAAGGTTTCGCCCTGTCTGGATTAGAAGATAAAGCACAACACTGCAGATCCTGCAAATCTGAAATAAAACCAGAAGTGCTGGGAACACTCAGCAGGTCAGGCAGCACCTATGGAGAGGAAAGTGAGTCAACATTTCAGGTCAGTGACCTTTTGTTAGTGACGAAAGGTCATCGACCTGAAACGTTGACTCACTTTCCTCTCTCCATACATGCTGCCTGTGTATGCTCAGCAGCTTCTGTTTGTATTTGAGTTAAAGATGGTGAGCTGTAACAAGTTGTGCCTGACTCTCCTCCCGTGTGTTGTAGTGATGAGCCTCCAGCAGCGAGTGAGTGAGCTGGAACAGGCCAAAGCTGACTTCCTGCGCACCAAACAGCAGCTGGAGTTTGAGTTTAACCAGAAGAGGGCAAAATTCAAAGAGCTGTTCCTGGCCAAAGAAGGTTTGTAACGATGGCTGCCCTCTGTCCCGGTAACTCATTGAATTAACGGCTTCCTTAGTTTTGTTGGACACCTTCTCTCTGCTACGTTCTCCACCTGCTCCACCTAAACTCTTCTCTCCCCTCTTTCTCTCTACGTCCAGCTCCATGTCCCCCCAGCCCTCCCTGCCCCACTAGCGGCAGTTGGCCTTTAGCTTCTCTGCCCCCACCTTCTTTGACTCCATCCACAGTCCCTTGGCCTCCATCTCACAGTGCCAAGGTGGCTCCCTCGTTTTCCTTCAAGGCCCACCTCAAGACCATCATCTTCGACCACATCTTCGGTCACATTCTTGCCCCCACTTTCCCTGCCATCTATTCCCTCCCCCTCCCCCCCACCCCAATCCCAACCCGCAGCTGAGGGCCAAATCCCTGACTGTTCAGTGCTCTCCTGATACAAACGTTGCTGTGTAATGTTATTTTTTCTTCTTGTTTGGCAGAGGAACTGCAGCGGCAGAATGCCTCTCTACAGGAAGTGACGGGCGATGTGACCCGGCTCCAGGGGGAGCTGGCCGAGGCCCGGGCCGACATGGAGAACATCAAAGCCGTTGCCACCATATCTGAGACAACCAAACAAGAAGCTATCGACGATGTGAAGAAGCAATGGCAGGAGGAAGTAGCATCACTACAAGCCATAATGAAAGGTAACTGAGGGGCAACAGCTGTGTGTGTGCTGTGTGTGTGGCTGCGTGTGTGTGTGTGTGGCTGCGCGTGTGTGGCTGCGTGTATGTGTGTGGCTGCGTGTGTGAGTGTGGCTGCGTGTGTGTGTGTGCGGCTGAGTGTGTGTGCGGCTGTGTTGTTGGCTGTGTGTGGCTGCGTGTATGCGCGGCTGCGTGTGTGTGTGGCAGCGTGTGTGTGTGTGGCTGCGTGTGTGTGGCTGTGTTGTTGGCTGTGTGCGCGGCTGCGTGTGTGCGCAGCTGCATGCGTGCGCGGCTGTGTGTGCGGTTGCATGTGTGTGTGTGGCTGAATGTTTTTCAGATGGAGTTCAATGTAGGGAAGTGAGAGGTTATCTGCTATGGGCAAAAAACAAAAATCAGAATATTCTCTTAATGGGGAGAAATTAAGAGCTGCGGAGGAGTAAAGAGATTTGGGTCCATATCCACAAATCACTAAATACTAGCTCCCAGGTACAAAACGTAATTAAAAAAGCAAATGGAATGTTGGCTTTTATCTCGTGAGGCCTGGAATACACAGGGGAAGAAATGATGCTGCAGCAGCATAGAGCGTTAGTCAAACCCCATCTGCAGACTGAGTACAGCTTTGGGCACCACACCTCAGGAAAGATATATTGGCCCTGGAGGGGGTGCAGCGCAAGTCCACCAGAATGATACCAGGCCCCAAAGGGTTAAGTTACGAGGAAGGGCTGTGTAAACTTGGAATGTATCCCCTTGAGTTTAGAAGGTCTAGGGGGTGATTTCATTGAGGTTTTTAGGATGATAAAGCTATTTGATAGGGTAGATACAGAGAAGCTATTTCCTCAGGTGGGGGAATGCAAAACAAGGGGAGACAGTCTTAAAATTAGAACCAGGTCATTTTAAGAGTGAAATCAGGAAACATTTTTTCACTCAAAGGGTGATAGAAATCTGGAAATCTCTTCCCCAAAAGCCCGTGGGTGCTGGATCTATCCACACCTTCAAGAGTGAAGTTGATAAATGTTTGGCAGCTCACGGGTATAGTCAGGGATACCAGGAGAACGTGGGAAATTGGAATTGAAAGTATTAGTAGAGATACAGATCAGCCATGATGGGCTGAATGGCTTACTTGTGTTCCTGTGTGTGTGTTGCTTTATGTGTGTCTCGGCTGGCCTACTCCCAACGCCCAGTTCACCAGTCTCCCCTCCTTCACCATTCACAAAATTAATTGCCCGCAATGCCCGCGTTCTCAACCACACCAAACTTCGTACCCCGATTACCCTAGTCTTTGCCAAACTCCACAGGCTCCCTGTCACAGTGCAGATCAACTTCAACATCCTCACTCTTGTGTTTAAGTCTCTCCACTTCTCAGCACCACACTCTAATCTCAAAGCAGCACCCACTTCCTCTGGTTCTGCGTCCTCCTTGTCCCTGAATCCTCCACTCCACCATCGGCAGCCGTGCTTTCAGTCACTATGCCCTAAAACTTTAGATCTCCCTCCCCCAACCTCTCCGTCTCGCCCCTTCCTTCTCCATCTTTGACCGTACCTATGGTCACCTTACCCCCTCCCCTTGGCTTTGCCTTGGGCTCCACTTTTGTGAAGGGCTCTGAGACGCCGCCCAGCATGGGGGGCACTATATAAATGCAGTTGTTGTTTTGTCTCTGTTGCTGTGGCTGTGCAAGTTCCCCTGACCCACTCGCTCGACCATCGGTGGGCGAGCCATTTTGCCCCCAACCTCTAGAATTCCATCTCGCAATCCCTCCGCCTCACACCTTCCTTAGCCTAATTTAAGCTCCGCCTCAAGACCCTCGTCATTCCAAATCCCTTTCTCTCCATCCTCCCTGATCCTGACCCCAGCTCGGGTCCGAAACACCGACTGTCTAGCGCCTTGGGATGTCCTCCTGACGTGAAAGGCTCTATTCAAGGTGTGTCTGTATATTGCCAACACTGTATCTGGGGAGTGCTGCCTTGGAAGAGGTGCTGCCCTGTATGTGATGCCTGGGCTTTCAGTGTAATCTTTAGTTTGTGTTGCAGAAACAGTTCGTGACTACGAGCATCAGTTCCATCACCGGCTGGAGCAGGAGAGAGCCCAGTGGGGACAGTACAAGGAGACAGTGGAGCGGGAAATGGCCGAGCTGAGGAGACAGGTGTCGGAGGGACGGGAGGAGGACACCTTGGAAAATGAAATGAAGAAAGTAAGTGCGATACCAGCAGGGTCGGGAGGGGTGGGTGGGTTGAGGCAGGGCAGAGAGGTCGGAGGGCGTACAGTTGAAGAGGAGGGTCTTGAGACTGGCCTTGAAGGAGGCCCATAGCGTAAGCGCAGGAGGATCCGGGTTCGATGCCATGAAGCGCTTTGAGACGTCTCAAAGGCGTGATAAGGCGCTATATCAAATGGAGGCATTATTGTTATTAAGTGCTGGCATTTTAATGGTCCTTCCCCCCACCTCCACCCCCCTGGAGAGGGAACAGACAACAGTCTTGATTAAATCAACAGCTCTCTTTTAGAGTTCTCTTTACATTTATGCCCTTGAGCTATGTCGAGACTGAGTCCCATGTCAGCCTCACTCTTAACCAGATCGCAGCTGTTGATTCTCTGTGTAAGGAGATACTTCCTAGTTTCTGTCCTTTTTATTCATTTTATTTTTGCTTGTTTTGATGACCTGCTTTACAAATAAATTTTGCCAGGACTGTTTTTTTATTGAGTGCCTTTTGGAGCGATGTTGCTTTTGCCATAGAGATGGAACCCGATCTGGTGACTTTACACTCGGGCTGTTGTGTGTTTAACTCCAGGCCCAGGAAGACGCTGAGAAGCTGCGCTCGGTGGTGATGCCGATGGAGCAGGAAATAGCGGCTCTCAAAGATAAACTGTCGACCGCCGAGGAGAAGGTTAAAGAATTGGAGGCCTCAAAGGTGAACTCTTAGATACCCAACAAAGCATTGTGCGCATTAACAGTTAGCAACGTGACATGTTACAGGAAAAGCTTGGTGATCCGGCACCCTCGGGACTTGACCAGTGCCGTTTAATCAAATATATGGAATATTTGAGTGGCAATTCTTATTTTAAAACACACCATAATAATAGTACACTAAATATTAACAGAATATTGTATGGATACTTATCGATAAAGCATTCCAACACACTCGGTAAAATGATCGGTAAAGTAAAAATTCCAGCATTCGCTAAGTTTAATAAGTGTGCATGGGCACGCATTGCACTCATGCGCAAAGTGAGCATACTCGCGAGTGTTCCGGATGGCTCCGGTATGAGATCCGGTTGCTGGAATGGTGAATTGTATTGGGAGATTCTGTCCTTTTTACAAAATTTATTTGTAAAGCAGGTCATCAAAACAAGCAAAAATAAAATGAATAAAAAGGACAGAAACTAGGAATGGGTTGGTTGAGTGTTCCGGTTGGTTGGGTGCCAGGTAACCAAGCTTTTACTGTTCTTACTCTCTGGGCGTATAGTCTTAACAGTGTCACTATTGTAGTGTAGCAATGTAAAGTGTGAACTGATACAGTAAAACTCACATAAGGCATGTCAGTCGGGATAATGACAAATAATGACGGGTAACTGCTGCAGTCTAGCCAGCTAACACCACAGAGCTTGCCATTGCTAGAGAGACGGTGGAGAGATTGGCTTTCATGTAAGACGGCTTTTATTAAGATGGCCACATCCCATGCAATTCCATGTGCTGCAACAGTGGTCACGAGAGGGTGCTATAACCATTACATCTACATATAAGGCCATAGTGATTAGCATAATCCTACATCTCCTCCCAAGTACAGACAGTAAGTGTACTTTAAAATCACTGAAAAATTAAGGCGATCAGGAGGTTTCACTACAGGTCCAGAATGGTGGTTGAACACTCGGTGTTTGTGACAATGATGGAGACGGTGAAGACTTCTGAGAAGTTGTGGTCTGTTCTGTTACATCAGAAGGTATAGTTGGTGGAGGTTCCAGTAGTGTTTTTTTAGGTGGTGTTTTAACCAGGGCTGATCGGTTTCGTCGAACTGTGCTGGGACTGGTTCATATGATATAGGATCGTGGGTTGGAAGTTTGGTTGAGGACAGTTCTGTGGTGGTCCTGGTCTCGGATCCAAACAGAGTCGCCGGGATGAAGCTCTGGCAAATATCTAGCGCGGTGACAAAGGTTGAAGTTTTGTTGCTGGTTTGTGCGATATACCTCTTCCTTCTGTCGGATCTTCTGGTTGGATTGAACCTTTGGTTGAAGGTTTGATGGAAGAATAGCAGTGTTATTCTAAGTTTCCTGCTCATCAGCAGCTCATTTGGTGACAGGGCATTCTGGAGAGGAGACGCTCTGTACGTCAGGAGGGCAAGATAGGGGTCTTCATTCTTTTGGGTAGCCCTTTCATTGTACAAACTGCTCTCTCAGCTTCGCCGTTTGCCTGTTCGTTGCGAGGAGATGCTGGATTTCCTCGAGTCCAAAATTGAGAAAATCCGCTCTGCGGTTTCCTCCCCCCACCACTCCTCCACCTCTGCGCCCTCATCAGCTACCTCAACCCCTACTCACCCCCCATTTCACACTTTCAACCCCACCACCCCGCTTTCAGTCACAAAAACAATCACCTCCATGAAACCCACCACGTGCTCATTGGACCCCATCCCCACCCCCCTCCTCCGCACCCAGCTCCATTTGTTAGCCCCGCTCATTTCTGACACCATTAACCTTTCCCTCTCCTCAGGAACCGTCCCTACCTCCCTTAAAACAGCCACCATCACCCCTATCCTGAAGAAACCCTCCCTTGATGCGTCGCAACCATCAAGTTATCAACCCATCTCCAACCTCCCGTTTCTATCCAAGGTCCTTGAAAGAGTGGTTGCCTCCCAGCTCCGCTCTTTCCTTTCAAATCACTCACTTCTTGAACCCCTCCAATCAGGTTTCCGCCCTATCCACAGCACAGAAACTGCCCTGGTTAAGGTCACAAATGACATCCTAACCGCCTGTGACTAGGGCTCCCTCTGCCTCCTCGTCCTCCTTGACCTGTCTGCTGCGTTCGACACAGTCGATCACACCATCCTCCTTCAACGTCTTTCCTCCCACCTCAACCTTCAAGGCACAGTCCTTGAATGGTTCCATTCTTATTTGACCCACCGTTTACATTTTGTTTCTTCCAATGGCTTTTCTTCAAACCCCCGCACAGTTTCCCACGGCGTCCCTCAGGGCTCTGTCCTCGGTCCCCTTCTTTTCACCCTTTGCACGCTCCCTCTGGGCGACGTCATCCGCAGACATGGGGTAAATTTCCACATGTATGCGGATGACACCCAGTTGTACCTTTCTGCCTCATCCCTCAACCCCCAGACGATCGATGTTCTGACAGCATGTCTGTCCGACATCGAATCGTGGACGAGGGACAACTTTTTGCATTTGAACGTGAATAAGACCGAGGCCCTCCTGATTGGCTCAAGCCAGCGCCTCCGCACATCGGGCGCTGCCAGCCTCAACATCCAAGGCTGCACTCTCCACCTCACAAAGCCAATCAGGAACCTCGGCATCATGTTCGATCAAAAACTTTCCTTCCTCCCCCACATCCGCGCCTTGACCGGCACCGCTTATTTCCATCTGCGCAACATTGCCAGGCTCCGCAACTATCTTAACCCCCGCGCTGCCGAAACACTTGTGCACACATACATCACCTCACGGCTGGATTACGGAAATTCTCTCCTAGTCGGCCTCCCCAGTTCCTCCATTCATAGGCTGCAGGCCATCCAAAACTCTGCAGCCCGTGTACTATCCCGCACCCGCCTCCGTGACCACATAAACCCCACCCTCGCCCGTCTCCACTGGCTCCCCATCCTCCAGAGGATCGAGTTTAAGATCCTCGTCCTCACCTACAAGGCCTTACACGGCCTTGCCCCATCCTACCTAACCGATCTACTCTCCCCCTACACGCCCACCCGGACCCTCCGTTCAACAGGACTTGGCCTGCTCCAAGCACCCCGCCCGAACCGCCCCACCATCGGAGGCCGGGCCTTCAGTTTCTCCGCTCCCACCTTATGGAATGCCATCCCTCAATCCCTCCGTTTCGCCTCTTCCCTTTCCTCTTTCAAGGCCGGTTTGAAGACTTTCCTCTTCGATCGTGCCTTTTGTTCCACCCCGAACTCTTTTACCTCCCCTTCGTGTTTCACCCCTTCCCAAACACTCCCCTCCCAGCTCGGGTCACACGCCTCTTGTTCAGCGCCTTGGGACGTCCTCCCGACGTGAAAGGCGCTCTATAAATGTAAATTGTTGTTGTTGTTGTTGGATACCTTGGCAAACTGGTGGTGTGCACGAATCCGTACTTTTCAACAAACTGGAGGAATGAGGCTGAGCTAAATTGTGGCCCATTGTCAGAGATCACCAAGTCTGGGATCCTGTGGACGGCAAAGATTTCTTTCAATGCTCTGATAACGGTTGCTGAGGTTTGGCCAGATGAGAGAGATTTTGTTTCTATCCAGCGGGAGTAGTAGTCGATGACAATTAGAAAAATCTTCCCTTTATATTCAAATAAATCCATCCCCAACCTTTCCCATGGACGTGATGGGAATGATGCTGGCAAGAGAGGCTTGCGTTGTTCTGGTCGATGTTTGGCACAAGTCAAACATTTAGAAATCATCTCTTCTAAAGTCTTGGAGAGACCTGGCCACCAAACAGATGTATGTGCTCTGGCTCGGCACTTGGTGATTCCCAGATGGCCTTGATTGATGCAGTCAAGCATTTCCAATCTCATAGTTCTGGGAATGACTTTGCAGTCGTCATAAAGAAGAAGATTGTCGAGGACAGAGAGATGACTTTTACTTTCCCAGTACTGGGGAAGTAGTGGTGTGTGTGGCATGTAATCAGGCCAACCACTTAAGCAATACTCTTTGATCTGCATGCAGTCTTCGTTCGCTTTCTGAGCTGCGGCGATGTCAAGCAGGCGTTGTCTACTCGCTGGTAGTTTATTCACCTTATGATTCGCGAAACTTTCAATTTCTGCAATCAGCACAGTGTCGGATTCATCGGGTGTGCCGACAGGAGCATGGGATAGTGCATCGGGCATGTTCTGGTGTTTGCCTGGAACACCTGTTTGTACTGGACTGTTGAATGAAATCTCATCAGACGAAGGCGGAATCGCAGTATGCGTGGAGGCATCTTATCGAGTTCCTTCATCTGCAGAAGTGGTTTGTGATCTGTCTCGAGGATGAAGTGTAGTCCTAGTACATAGTCAGGGAACTTCTCACAGGCCCAGGTTGCAGCTAGTGCTTCTGTTTCGATTACTGCATATCGTTCTCCGTGTCACTGAGAGAACGTGATGCATAGTAGATTGGATGGCGTTTTCCATCGTCTTGGATCTGAAGGAGAACGGCACCAATGCCAGTTGCTGAAGCGTCAGTGGCAACGAAGGTTGGACTGGGGTAGATCGAAATTAAATTTGTCCGATATCGGTGGGCTCATATTGATATATACCGATATCACCAGGTTTTTATCTTATGCGCATGCGCGGAAATGGTGTTTAGTGGGAGGAGTGGGACTGACCGGTCCGCGCATGTCTGATTGTGTTTGGTGGAGGGGGGAAGGGAAGAAGGGGGAAAGGGAAGAAGGGGGATGCGCGCGCATTCAGATATGCGTGCTCTACGCCCAGGAGGTCAGTTAAATGCTATCTATGGCTTTTTGTTAGTTTAAGGGAGCGTAATGGGCATTTGAACCTTTGGTTGTATATTTTCTGTTTGCTGTAACGTGGTATTTGTTGATGATATACCGATATTTTGTGGATATACAGATTTTTTTTTCAAACAGAATTTTTCAATATACCGATATATTCAAATTTCCAATATCGGTATATCGATATGAAAAATTATATCGATATAACCGATATATCGATATTTCGCCGGACACTAGGTTGGACATTTCGGGTTGTAGTTAGTGAGAACTGCAGATGAAAGTAGCAAATCTTTCATATTTGAAATGAACTCTGCTGTGCGTTACCCCAATACCAAGCTGTCTCTTTCTGTAGCAGCTGGCGTAATGGCTCATTGATCTCCGCCAACCCAGGGATGAACTTCTCAAGTTGGTTGACCATTCCCATGAATCTCTGGAGCTCAGTGATGTTTGATGGGACTGGATACTCTGCAATGGCTGTAGTCTTGCGTTGATCAGCGTGTAGGCCTGCTGCGTCTATCACGTGACCTAAGAACTTGATGGAGCCTTTGGAGAATTCACATTTGTCATTGAGGCCAGCTTCGAGTAGTCGCTGCAAGACTGTTCTCACACGTCGGTTGTGATCAACTTGTTGGCACCGTGAATGAGAATGTCATCCATATGGCAAATGACACCATCGAGGCCAACGAGGACACCAGACATGGTTTGTTGGAAAGTCTCTGGTGCAGAACTAATGCCGAATGGTAGCCGGTTGAAGCAGTAACGACCTGTAGGTATGATGAATGTGGTCAGAAGTTTTGAATCCTCATCAAGCGGTGTCTGCCAAAATTCACTCTTTGCGTCTAACTTGGAGAAGATTCTACTTTTCCCAAGCTTAGCCAAGCTCTCGTCGACTGAGGATATGGGTGAATCTCACGTTGTACACTCTTGTTGAGTTGAGTGAGGTCAACGCAGATGTGATAGGAACCGTTTGATTTGGGCATTGTTACCATACCTGAGCAACATGTTGTTGGCATATTGACTGGTGAAATGACACCCTGTCGAAGCATGGACTGAATCTCCTTTTCCACTTGTGGTAGTAGTGGGTGAGTCACTTTTCTCGGTGTGTACAAGCATACTGGCTTGGCGTCAGGGCACAGCGTTACGTGGTACGGTGTCTGAAGTTTTCCCAGGCCAGTGAACAATCCAGGATATTCTGCTTTGAAGTTGGGAGTTAGACTCTGCTTCACCTTGTTTAGTCTTGCGATAAGGCCAAGATCGACTCATGCTCGTTTACTGAGTAGCGAACATCTCTGGTTTTGAATGACGTAGAGTCACTCAGTTATCTCCCTCTGGAGGTACTGCAGTTTAGCAATCAGCATTCCCTTCATTAGTAGTGGGGTGCCGCCTGGACCACGGAGGGACTGTCTTTGAGTTGCACTCCGGCTAGCCAGGGTTCTGTGTCACTGATGACAGAAACGGTTGCCCTGGTGTCTAGCTTGAAGCAGGTCCATCAACTGAGATGCAAGCACTCCAAAAGTCGTTATTGCCATTGATCTCACCAAGGAACGGAAGGTCATCCTCTCGTGAGTCTTGCACTTCTGTGTTTTTGCGTTTGGATGCAGCGCTGTGGCAAATTGCCTTGAAATGACCTTTCTTTTGGCAATTGTTGCATATGGCATCTTTTGCAGGACATTGTTGACGTGAATGGCGTTATCTGCCACACCATTGACAATTATCGGCCTTGGAATCTCGTGTTTGCTTCATTAGTTGCTTGACTTTAAGCTGTTGTCGTTGGATGGAGTTTTGCGTTTAGTGACATGATCGATGCTGGTGGATCTGATGTTACCACGGACAATGTCATGGCTATCATATCTTGACTGATGGCATATATGGACCGCTTTGTCAAGCGTGAGGTCCGGTTGGGCCTGTAGAGAGTCTGACAATTTTTCATCCAGCACTCCCAACAACAATTCTGTCTCTGATTAAGCTGTCCTTGAGCTCGCCATATTGACAGTTATCCGCTGATCTAATCTTGGATTTCTTTGTATGAAAATATCTTGAAGGAAAACATCAATGGATTCGTCTGGCACTTGTTTTCGCCTTTTTAACCCGATCTCCACGATCACATTACGTCTGCCTTCATAATGTTCAGTTAGTGCTTCTATAACTTCATCATATGTTGAAGTTTTCTCATCTATTCTGAGAGTGATTATAATATCATCAGCGCAATCTCCCATGGAATATAGGAGTGTGCTCACCTGTTTTCTGTCTTCTTTTTCGTTGAGACCTGAGGCAATGTGATAACGTTCAAAATGATTGATCCATTTAAGCCACAATTCACATTGGTCTGGTCCATTTCCACCCTCAATCTTGCCTGGCAAAATAAATTGGGTCGACAGATGTGAAGCCATGTTGTGGGTTTAACTTTCGGACCGCTGCCACCATGTTATATTCGAGATATAAAAGAGAGACCGTGGAGAGATCGACTTTCATGTAAGACGGCTTTATTAAGATGGCCACATCCCATGCAGTTCCATGTGCTATAACCGTTACATCTACATATAAGGGCATAGTGACTAGCATAATCCTACACTTACAATGCACAACCTCACCGTGCACAAGCAAATAGAGTTGCAGGCGAACTGTATAAATCATATAAAATCGTATTTATTCAATCATGTGTGTAATTCAGCGCAGCCGGTAATTGAACGTGCGGTGACGGGTCAAGACTATATTTCCGGTGATTTAAGGTGAGTGTCAGAGTAATGCAGGGTCAGGGAGCCACATCAGGGAGCCATGGGAGTCAGGTGATTAATATGCAAAGAAATCCAAGTGGTAGGGAACTGAATGGGACTCAGGTGAATGTACAACTCAGGTGATTATGTGATTTATAAAGATAAGACTATAGTGATTTACTTTAGTGTAATGTGTTGGTTTGGGTTAATGTCAAGTGTTAACCTTCAAAAGAAACAGAGGTTGTGGTTTTTTCTGAGCAGGTAAAGGAACTGAATCATTACCTTGAGACGGAGAAGTCGTGCCGGACTGACCTGGAGATGTACGTGGCCGTCCTCAATACCCAGAAGAGTGTGCTGCAGGAGGACGCCGAGAAACTGCGCAAAGAGCTTCACGAAGGTAAACCTGAGGAGCTCTAATAATAGTAATAAAAATATAATAATGATCCTTGCATTTGATATTGCGCTTTCCACGTCTTCTAGACGTCCCAAAGCGCTTCACAGAATATACTGTAAAATGAATTGACTATGTATTTGTGGGCGAAACACGGCAACCAATTGCATACAGCAGCTTTCCCACAAACAGTTGTGGATTGAAAGCTCTAACCCACCCACAGCACTTGGGTCTGGCTCTGCCGGTAAACCCATGTACTGACTCTGGTTTGCACTACTAATAATGATAATAATAATAATCACCATCCTTGCATTTGGAGGACGAATCAAAGTGCTTCAGAGGATTTATTATGAAGTAGAGTGACTGTAAGCAAGTGTGGTAACTCAACTGCACACAGTATGAAATGACTAACTAGTTTTATTTGGGGGATTGTTGGCTCAGGCTTGAGATGGCTAATGTCCACGGGACCTTGATTAACATCTTATCTGAAGCACTGCACCTCCCATCCCCAGCACTGCACTGCGGAGTCAGCTTAGACTGTGTGAACCCATGTCCCAATGTGGAGCTTGAACTCACAACACAAGTCAAGCAAATATAGTTTGTTCCTCACTAGTTCCCTGAAGTTAACTCATTGTGTTTTTCCTGTAACAAAAAACATTTTTCACCACCATAGAGTTTTTAAGCTTTTATTTTGGTGACTTTCTCTTCCCTTTTTTGGCCATCTTGGGTGGGGAGGGGGGTGACATTATTGTGTATCATACTACAAGCCAAGCTTAGAATTGGTATTTAGGGAACCGGTGGGGAACAAACTGTGTATCTGCCTGACTCTGGGTCCCGACCTCTCACGTCTGAGCCCAAAGTATACAGCACAGAGCCAAGGTTTGGGGAGCCCAGAATGTACATTAGGGTGACTGCTGCAGTCTAGCCAGCTAAAACTGCAGAGCTGGCCATTGCTATTGATGCTTTCCTGCTGCTTGTCCAGCTAGTAATGACCACTCCATCTCGAATCATAGAATCTTACAGCACAAAAGGAGGCCATTCAGCCCATCGAGTCTGTGCCGGCTTGAAAAGAGCAACTCAATCCCACTCCCCAGCTCTCTCCCCATAACCACGCAAACCCGTCCTCCCCAAATAAACATTTACCTCTCCTTTAAAAGTTGTTATTGAATCAGCCTCCACCACCTTTTCAGGCAATGCATTCCAGATTCGAATAACTCGCTGAGTGAAAAATTTCTCCTCCCCTCCGCTTCATTTAGAAACAATTTTAAATCTGTGACCTCGGGTTACTGACACACCCACCCAAAACTGGAAACAGTTTTTTCCTGTTTACCCTATCAAACCCCCTCATGATCTTGAAAACCTTGAAAACCTCTACTCCATTGAGAATAAACCTGGCCTCTCTAGCCTTTCCTCATTACTGAAGTCCCTCATTCCTGGTACCATCCCAGTAAATCTCCTCTGCACCTTTTCCAATGCCTTAACATCCTTCCTAAAGTGTGGTGACCAGAATTGTGCACAGTACTCTAGCTGAGGCCTAACCAAAGTTTTATAGAAGTTAGTCAGAACTTCCTGACTTTTGAACTCTATACACCTATTTATAAAGCCTAGTATCCCATATGCTTTTTTTTAACATTCTTAGCTGCCTGTCCTGCCACCTTCAAAGATTCACTTATACAAACCCCTAGGTCTCTCTGTTTCTTCACACCCCTTAAAATTGTACTATCTAGTAGGGTCCGTCAATATGGAAATTTTCAGATTTCGATATATCGATGGGCTCATATCGAGATATACCGATATTTGGGGGTTTTTTGTACTGCGCATGCGTGCGTTGCGAGGTGCTCGCGCATTCGGGGCTCGCGCATTCGGGGCCTATCTCCTCAGGAGGTAAATATCTCTCTCTCTCCGTGTCTCTCACACTCACTCTCTCCATCTTTGTATTTCTGTCTGTATCTCTCTCCTCTCTCACAAACCCCCCCATATCTCTCTCTCTCTCTCTCCTCTCTCTCTCTCTGTATATTATCACATCCCCCCGACTCCTCCCCCCCCCGTCTCTCCCCCACGGCTCTCCCCCCCCCGTCTCTCCCCCCCCCCCCCCCGTCTCTCCCCCCCCCGTCTCTCCCCCCCCCGTCTCTCCCCCCCACCCCCATATCTCGCCCCCCCGTCTCTCTCTCCCCCCTGTCTCTCTCTCCCCCCCCCCGTCTCTCTCTCCCACCCCCCCCCGTCTCTCTCTCCCCCCCTCGTCTCTCTCCCCACCCCCCCCGTCTCTCTCCCCACCCCCCCCCGTCTCTCTCCCCCCCCCCCCCCCCGGTCTCTCTCCCCCTCCCCGTCTCCCTCCCGCACCGTCTCTCTCCCCCCCCTGTCTCTCTCCCCCTCTCCCTTCCCCCCCCCCCGCCGTCTCCCTCCCCCCTCCCTGCCGTCTCTCCCCCGCCCCGCCGTCTCTCCCTCCCCCCCCTCCACCGTCTCCCCCACCCCCGCCGTCTCTCTCTCCCTCACCCCCGCCTTCTCTCTCCCCCCCCCCGTCTCCCTCCCCCATCGTCTGTCTCCCCCCCCCCCCCCATCTCTCCCCCTCTCCCCCCCCCCGCCGTCTCCCTCCCCCTCCCCCCCCTCCACCGTCTCTCCCCCCCCCACCCCCGCCGTCTCTCTCCCCCACCCCCGCCGTCTCTCTCCCCCACCCCCGCCGTCTCTCTCCCCCACCCCCGCCGTCTCTCTCCCCCACCCCCGCCGTCTCTCTCCCCCACCCCCGCCGTCTCTCTCCCCCACCCCCGCCGTCTCTCTCCCCCACCCCCGCCGTCTCTCTCCCCCACCCCCGCCGTCTCTCTCCCCCACCCGCCGTCTCTCTCCCCCACCCCTGCCGTCTCTCTCCCCCACCCCCGCCGTCTCTCTCCCCCACCCCTGCTGTCTCTCTCCCCCACCCCCGCCGTCTCTCTGCCCCCCCCGCCGTCTCTCTCCCCCACCCCTGCCGTCTCTCTTCCCCCACCCCTGCTGTCTCTCTCCCCCACCCCCGCCGTCTCTCTGCCCCCCCCCGCCGTCTCTCTCCCCACCCCTGCCGTCTCTCTCCCCCCCCCCCTGCCGTCTCTCTGCCCCCCCCCGCCGTCTCTCTCCCCACGCCTGCCGTCTCTCTCCCCCCCCCCCTGCCGTCTCTCTGCCCCCCCCGCCGTCTCTCTCCCCACCCCCGCCATCTCTCTCCCCACCCCTGCCGTCTCTCTCCCCCCCCCCTGCCGTCTCTCTGCCCCCCCCGCCGTCTCTCTCCCCACCCCCGCCATCTCTCTCCCCACCCCTGCCGTCTCTCTCCCCCACCCCCGCCGTCTCTCTGCCCCCCCCGCCGTCTCTCTCCCCCACCCCTGCCGTCTCTCTCCCCCACCCCTGCTGTCTCTCTCCCCCACCCCCGCCGTCTCTCTGCCCCCCCCGCCGTCTCTCTCCCCACCCCTGCCGTCTCTCTCCCCCCCCCCTGCCGTCTCTCTGCCCCCCCCGCCGTCTCTCTCCCCACCCCTGCCGTCTCTCTCCCCCCCCCCTGCCGTCTCTCTGCCCCCCCCGCCGTCTCTCTCCCCACCCCCCGCCATCTCTCTCCCCACCCCTGCCGTCTCTCTCCCCCCCCCTGCCGTCTCTCTGCCCCCCCCGCCGTCTCTCTCCCCACCCCCGCCATCTCTCTCCCCACCCCTGCCGTCTCTCTCCCCCCCCCCTGCCGTCTCTCTCCCCACCCCCGCCATCTCTCTCCCCACCCCTGCCGTCTCTCTCCCCCCCCCCCTGCCGTCTCTCTCCCCCCCCCCCTGCCGTCTCTCTCCCCACCCCCGCCATCTCTCTCCCCACCCCTGCCGTCTCTCTCCCCCACCCCTGCCGTCTCTCTCCCCCACCCCTGCCGTCTCTCTCCCCCACCCCTGCCGTCTCTCTCCCCCACCCCTGCCGTCTCTCTCCCCCACCCCTGCCGTCTCTCTCCCCCACCCCTGCCGTCTCTCTCCCCCACCCCTGCCGTCTCTCTCCCCACCCCTGGGTCTTGTAGTTCAGTGCGCCGGACCCTAGTTGCTTCCCTTCATTTCTCCTCCCAAAATGCATCACCTCACATTTCTCCACATTACACTTCATCTGCCATGTGTCTACCTATTTTACCATTCTATCTATATCTTCTTGCAGATGGCTACTATCCTCCTCACTATTTACTATTTTTCCTAAGCTCCTTCCATCTTACAATGAAGCTCTTACAATCCACCACCTCACCATGCACAAGCAAATAGATATTCTTGAGCTCACAGAAATATGGCTATCCCTTGGTGACACAATCCCCCGTTTCCTCTAGCACATATGGCACAATACCAGCCCAACGGTTCACTACCAACTATGGCTTGAGCATTTTCATACCCTCTGTTCCCTGGCTCAAGCCCAAACTGCTTTTTATTCACAAATCATTCCCAATGGCAAAAACAACTCTAAATTCCTATTCTCCATGACCCACGCCCCCCTCAAGCACCTTGATCATCACTTTGGATGCCAATCGCAAAGACGTCCTAGACTTCTTTATCTCTAAGATAGATAACACCCACCTGGCTGCGATGTTGTGACGGTACCCAATTAGTGAACGGATCAATTTCAAGATCTTCTCATTTGTTTTTGAATCACTTAATTCCCTCCCTAACTATCCAAACTGCTTAAACACCCACTCCACCACACGGTGCCTCTGCTTGACTCTGGTCTCTTGATTGCCCTCGTTCTTCTATTGGTGGCTGTGCCGTTAGCCATTACGCCCCAAAACTCTGTAACTTTCTCCCTCAATCGCTCCACCTTTGCCCAATCCCTTGCCACTTTCAAATCCCACATATAGAGTTTCCTTTTTCAAGATCCTTGTCCTCACTTTCAAGGCCATTCGCGGTCTTGCCCCCGCCTATCTCTCCGACCTACTGTCTCCCTATCAACCTGCCCGGATCAATTTCTCTCACCCCTTTCCTACTCTCCATCCCCCTGCCCCTACCCTGACCCCTCCCCATCTGCTCGGGTCCCGACCTAACTGTTTAGTGCCTTGGGACATCCTCCGTGAAAGGTGCTCTATGAATGTAATTTTGTTGGTTTTGATTGTGCTTACGTCACCTCTCCTCTCCCTCATGGCTCAGAGTCAGACTTCGCCACTGTTAAGTGCTCCAAGTATTTATTATTAAGACCACGCTACCTATTAGGGACTTTGGTTTGCAGGGTTAACAGTAGCTGAGGGTGATGGTTCTCTGCCCCCAGTGCCTGGTCTTCCCTTCCAGGTTCTGCCGATGAGTTGAGTTGGGTTGGGCTGTCCTCAGCAGTGTCTTCATTAAAAACTGTTGCAGAGATTAGAGAACCGACAAAAGTGAAACCTGCCAACAAGCAGATAACAATTAAATCAGTGTTACTGTGTTACTGACAGACTGGGTTACTGACAGACTGCCGGGCGGGTTTACACCACATCAGGGCATATTTATCGATGTCTCTTCTCTGTGTGTGTGTGTGTGTGCGGGGGTGGGGGGAAGGGTCGGTGATGTGTGGTGTGTGTTTGGGGGTGGTGTGTGTGTTAGGGGGGGTGGTGTGTGTGTGTGGGCGGTGCTGTGTGTGTGGTGTTTGTGTGTGTGTTGGCGGGGCTGGTGTGTCTGTGTGGAGGATGTGTGTATATGGGCAGTGCTGTGTGTGTGTTGGGGGGTGCTGTGTGTGTAGTGTGTGTATTGGGGAGGTGGTGTATGTGTAGTGTAAGTGTATTGAGGGGGATGGTGTGTGTGCATGTGGAGGATGTGCAGTGTGTATGTGTGGGGGGTGCTGTGTGTGTATTGGGGGGGTGGTGTGTGTGTGCATGTGGAGGATGTGTATTGTGTGTGTGGGGTGCTGTGTGTGTGTAGTGTATATTGGGGGGGTGGTGTATACATGTGGGGGATGTGTGTGTGTGTGTATTGGGGGTGTGGTGTATACATGTGGGGGGTGTGGTGTATACATGTGGGGGATGTGTGTGTATTGGGGGTGTGGTGTATACATGTGGGGGATGTGTGTGTATTGGGGGGGGTGGTGTATACATGTGGGGGATGTGTGTGTGTGTGTGTATTGGGGGTGTGGTGTATACATGTGGGGGATGTGTGTGTGTGTGATGGTTGTGAACGAGAGCTGAGGGTTGTTTCTGGCTGAGGTCCTGACGTTTCTGTACCACGGTCCCCCCGTCAGTGTGTCA
>CM068764.1:590823-672285 GCA_035084275.1 Hydrolagus colliei | reverse complement strand
TGGTCAGAAACAAGTCCCATTATTGTGCTCACACATTACAGCAAGATTGCGAGATTCAGCAAGGCACAAACTTACATAATAAACACATCACATCATAGTAAACGCAAACACACACAAAATAAAACTTACTTAATAACTGGCTCCTTGGGCTGGGAATCTGCTTCCACGATTTCTTGAGCACCAGATCCCAACACTAAAGGGTAAAATAGATAATAAACTGTTGAGCAAGAGTACAATTGTAGTACATTGTAGTACTTGTAGGAATTGTAGTACAATTTTAAATGGTGTGAAGGAACAGAGAGACCTGGGGATTTGTGTTAGTGACTCGTTGAAGGTGGCAGGACAGGTAGACAAGGCTGTTAAGAAGGCATATGGGATACTAGGCATTATAAATAGGGGTATAGAGTACAAAAGTCAGGAAGTGCTGACTAACCTCTATAAAACTTTGGTGAGGCCTCAGCTGGAATACTGTGTACAATTCTGGTCACCACATTATAGAAAGGATGTGAAGACATTGGAAAGGGTACAAAGAAGATTTACTAGGATGGTGCCAGGATTGAGGGACTTCAGCTATGAGGAGAGGCTAGATAGGCTAGGGTTATTCTCTCTGGAGCAGAGAAGATTGAGGGGAGACCTATTAGAGGTTTATAAGATCATGAGGAGTTTCGACAGGGCAAGTAGAGAAAAACTATTTCCACTCGTGGGCGAATCTGTGACTCGTGGTTACAAATTTAAAATAGTTTCAAGGCGAAGTAGAGGAGAGCTGAGGAGAATTTTTTTCACCCAGCGAGTTGTTCGAATCTGGAATACATTGCCTGAAAAGGTGGTGGAGGCTGATTCAATAACAACTTTTAAAAGGGAATTAGATCTTTATTTAGGGAGAATGGGTCTATTAGGCTATGGGGAGCGGGCAGGGCAGTGGGATTGAATCGCTCTTTTCAAAGAGCCGGCACAGACTAGATGGGCCGAATGGCCTCCTTTTGTGCCGTAAAATTCTATGAATCTATGAAAGAGGCTGTTTTGTGTTGCCTCCTGTAACTACATCATGGCATTGTAGCATGTGTAGCATTGTAACATGTTGAAACTTTTCTTCACTGGCATCCCAGTCAAATCCAATCCTGTCCTCACCGAACAAAAACACTGTTGTGTAGTGACACAACATTGTGGCCCCAAATAAAACTGGTTATTGACTGCATGGCTTGTTGAGGATATCTCTGTGCACAATTAGGCTGCTTTTTCGCTTACAAAACAGTCACTGAACTTTGTTGTGAAAGCTATCATTGTGAAGTGCTTTGACGTGAACGGCGCTATACCAAATGCGAGGATTATTTAATAATTATTATTAGAATTCAGGGTCTCTCGGGGTAAGAAGCTATGGTTTGAGCGGGTTGCACTCCAGCAGTTACCCTAATGCAAACTCTGGGATTCTACCACCCCACAAAGCTTGGCTCTTGCCAACCTGCGCCTAATACTTTCTGGAATTAGGTAAGCAGGTGCATCCCTCCAGGGGGAGAGAGCACATTTCATTCCAACAATCTATTTCTGGGATTTCCACATGTAGCTTGGTAAGGAAATCTCAGCTGGGCTTGGATGCTCTAAATCCTTTAGATGGGCTTCCTCATGTGTCAGGGCTGACAAAAAAAAAGGTGGGGGGGGGGCTCCGGATTGTTGTCAGGAGTAAACACCAGGTCTCCTCTGCTCCATAACCCAGTGTTAGTGTCACTCCCAGCGCTGCCCCAGCCCTGACCCTCATTAACTAATGAGAACAAAATGCTGTACCTCCCGCCTGATGGGTCAACAAGACGTGTGCCCCGGTTTTGGAGAGTGTTCTTTGGGCCAAGACGGAGGCGGAGGGGGTGATGGCAGACCCACTCAGCTGCTTCTTCAGGACACGTTTGGGCCCGTCGTTCTGTGGCGGAGTCATTGGCTTTGAGAGCAAACAGAGAGCAAACATTACAAGGTACCAGGGATTATGTGGAGACGAGAGTGATTGGAATTATTCTAAGAGCAGAGAAGATTGTGGGGAGATTTAATAGCGGTGTTCAAAATTATCAGGGGTTTTGATTGAGTAGACAGAGAGAAACTGTTTCCTCTGACGTGTGGGTCAGTAACCAGAGGACACAGATGTAAGATAATTGGCAAAAGAAGCAGAGGGTGGTGGGGGGGGGGGAAGATGGATTAAATTTTGCTTACCCAGGGTTGTCATGGTCTGGAATGAGGATTGACTACAAGGGAAGAATTTGTGGGGCTATGGAACATATTCCCTACAAATTGGGGGAGTGGCTTTAGTTGGGACAAGTGCAGGGTTTGGGACTAGACATGGTGAGAGTGAGGGAGTGGCGCGAGTTAGGGTAAAATCAGGAGAAGGACAACTTGGGATAAGAGAAAGGAAGTGGAGCTAGTTGGGGTGAGAGCGGGGGGAGTGGGGTTATTTGGGGTGAGAGCTGAGACGCAATGAGCCGAATGGCCTCCTTCTTCCACTCCCGCCCCAGCCTCCCGGCAACGCGATCCCCCCGCCGCGGCCTCCCCCCTCTCCCGGGGCCGGGCCTCCCCCCTCTCCCGGTGCCTCCCCCCTCTCCCGGGGCCGGGCCTCCCCCCTCTCCCGGTGCCGGGGCCTCCCCCCTCTCCCGGGGCCCGGGCTGTACCTGTTTGTAGATGAACAGACGCGGCTCCAAATTCTCTTTGGCGTTCATCCCCGTTTTCTGCTGCTCTGCGCGCGCAGCCAGCATTCAAAAACTAACCGCCACCCGCCCGACTCTAGCATTGGCCAGCGTCAGGACGGCCTGCGATTGGTTAACGTAAAGACAGCCTGTGATTGGCCGGCATCAGGGTGGCCTATGATTGGTCAGTATTACGGCAGCCTATGATTGGCCAGTGAGAACATCCCGTCCAGCAGCTTCACAAAGATGAGGGTCAGGCAGCCAGTGTGTCAGTATTTATTGATTGTAAAATACAGTAAAATAAGTTCACAAACTTACATACAAATGTATAAACTTTATGTAGAAAAACAGGGGCTTTGCTGGTCACCTCATAGGATATCTTTTAAAAATTTATAACGTTTGCTTTATTTTCCCTGCACATAGTTATAGCTTTGAAACAGAATATTGTATTTACAGTAAACACTTTCCCTCTCTCCTTAATGTGGGAATCGACCCCACGCAGACCAAACATTGCTTCTCAACTGGGTAATGGTATCTGATTACAGTCGGAAACTTTATCATCATACTCCATCTCCAACTCAAGTTCCACGTATAGTCTCTGTCTGACAATGGAGATCGTACTGTCTCACCAGAGGTTACATATTTACCAAGCCTGGAGAGTTTAAGCGCAGGTTGGCAAGAACGAAGCTTGATCCCCAGAGTGAATTAAGTAGAAATTAAGGTGCAAAACAAAAGAGCGTCTGTTTGAAGTACAGCACTTCAAATACTTATGTTTGGAAGCTCTGTTGTATACTGAATCTCTGATGAATGACAGACAACGGAACAAGAGAATTTCAAACAAAGCGATGTCAAGGAACGGATAGAATATGGGATAATGAAGTCTCCAGAGGACTCGAAAAGACAATCCCAACACTCTCCGAACAGATTCTTAAAAAGGCTAAAAAACTCCTTTAGCAGAACACAGCCTGAGTTCAGGCTCTTCCCTGAGAGAGATCAGAGAATTGGGAGATGGAGCTGATCTCATAACTGTGCCTCCAGTAGAAATATTTACTACAGTACAGTACTAATGAGTTTTTGGTGCTGGGAATCCCGCAGTCCAGAGAGGCTTTTTGATATCTTGCAATCAACGGGTTTCAACAGTTTGTGAGGTGGGAGACTTTGACCTATGATCTATTAATGAAAAGCACGTTTAGTAATCCTGAATTGAGCAAAACCAGAAGAGAGTGACATACTGTACAACTGGGGTCTTTAATGTCCACCTGGTGGAATTGCACCCATAATGAAACTCTTTCCAGTTTGAAAAGAGACTTTTATTACAAATTGCCTGGATTCACATTGGCGTTGTTGGAAAACAAGAGTAGCTTTGGTTGTTGTGGTAAACTTCCTGGGTGAGGGAGTGGTCGGGCTGTACACATCTCTGCACTGTACAGCACATGGGCGCTCACTGGAGAGAGTGGGAGAACTTCAAAAGTTCACATGGAGCCGGATGTCATTCAGCCTCTTCACCATTTCAGCGATTTGCTCGCTCCTGAGAGAGAGAGGTTTCAGTGAAAATTAGTTCAAAGTAATCAATACAGAATACAGTAACTTCAAATAATTTGGGGCAGGCATGCCCATTACATTTACTATTCCTTTCCTCCCCGTTTGTTAAGGATATTGCAAGAAATGTAATGCTTCTGATTTGATTTGTGTAATCCCATAAAAACATGCAATGGAGAACAAGCGAGGGATTGGGATTAGAGTTCTACGACTAACAACAACAACAAAAAAATTATATTTGTAGAGCACCTTTCACGTCGGGAGGACGCCCCAAGGCGCTGAGCACCAGCAATGTTACCTCCCCCTGTAAACATTGTGATTCCCTTTCCTCATCAGATAATCCCTGCCAGGAGCAACTTGCACCCTTCATGCAACGTAGTGTCTCAACATATTTCCTCCTTCAGTCAGGAGAGTGGGACAGGGTGAAAGGCAACCTCTGTGGCCACTAGCAGTAGTGTCCTGTGCATCCCCCCAACAAAGTAAAAGGCTGTTCAATACATACTCCTCCTTTAATACTGAGTGGATGCATTTCTTCTGGGAAGCACTCAGTGTGATGCTCTTTTTCCGCGGGCTTGCCCCTTGCTGGATTTCCCGCTGCTGGTATTCAGTCTTCATCTGCACCTGAAAGAACAAGGCAAGAAAAGCTAATAGCTTCAGTTGTGTTCCAGCTCTACATGGGGCTCATTGGGCTTGTGTGTCAGACAGCACTGAAAGCCAAGATAGAGAAAAGACCTTTACAGCATCTTATCGCAGGAAAACATCCCTAAAGCACAAAGAAACTAATGTTGACCAGGACAAGTGAAGGGGAGTGGGGAGAGAAACTCCCTTGTCCTTTCCAATGGTGCTAGGGGATTTTTAACACCCACCTGAAAAACAGGTCAGGTTAACATCTGACCTGAAGCACACAACTCAATACAAGGCTCCCCTCAGAGCTAATACCTTCATTCCATGTGGTGAATCAATTCTGGTTGTCTTCCAGCACCAATGTACAAAGTCCTACAGTTGGACACCCAAACTAGCACAACACTGAACTAGGAACGGCGATATGGGAATTTTCCGGATATGGATATATCGGTTGGCTCATATCGAGATATACCGAAATACCGATATTTTCCGTTTTTTCGTACTGCGCATGCGCGCGCGCATCGAAGTGCGCGCGCATTCCGGGTGCGCACGCATTCAGGGCCTATCTTCTCAGGAGGTAAATATCTTTCTCTCTCTGTGTCTCTCACTCTCTCCATCTCTGTGTTTTTCTGTCTGTGTCTCTCTATGTCTCTCTCCCTCTCTCCTCTCTCACATCCCCCCCCATCTCTATCTATCTGTATATTATCACATCCACCCCGTCTCTTCCCCCCCCCCCCCCCGCCGTCCCTCTCTCGCACCCCCCACCCCCGTCGTCTCTCTCCCCCACCACCCCCCCAGCCGTCTCTTTCTCCCTCCCTCCCCCACCGTCTCTCTCCCCCTCCCCCCAGCCGTCTCTCTCCCCCTCTCCTCCCCCCCCCCCCGCCGTCTCTCTCTCCCTCCCCCCCCAGCCGTCTCTCTCCCCCTCCCCCCAGCCGTCTCTCTCCCCCTCTCCTCCCCCCCCCCCGCCGTCTCTCTCTCCCTCCCCCCCCAGCCGTCTCTCTCCCCCTCCCCCCAGCCGTCTCTCTCCCCCTCTACCCCCCAGCCATCTCTCTCCCCCTCTCCCCCCCAGCCATCTCTCTCCCCCCCAGCCATCTCTCTCCCCCTCTCCCCCACAGCCGTCTCTCTCCCCCTCTCACCCCCCCAGCCGTCTCTCTCCCCCTCTCCCACCCCCCAGCCGTCTCTCTCCCCTCTCCCCGCCCCCAGCCGTCTCTCTCCCCCTCACCCCCCCCCCCAGCAGTCTCCCTCCCCATCACCCCACCCACCCACAGCCGTCTCTCTCCCCCCATCCCTTGCATACCTGTATATTGTATTCGAGGACTATGAATACAAGATGGCGGCTTTGCACCTCGGTCTGTGCATTGTGTATAGTATAGAGATGAGCATTCTGGGTCTTGTAGTTGATTGTGCTCGCATCCCGATTTTTTACCTCGATATACCGGTTTTCGATATATCGGTATTTTTAAAATGTGTATATCGGCATATCGATATGAAAATCATATCGGGTTTTAGCGATATACCGATATATCGCCGTTCCCTACACTGAACCAGTATTACCGTGACAACAGCGTTCAATGACAGGAGCCAGCGGAGTAGAGGACAACAAAAATCACAGCTTTCCTGCTCCTGATCACTATTCCCTGCTGGGCTCGGTTATGATAGCTGACAGCACTCACGATCACGGTTTACATTTGCTGAATGGCCACTTGGCCAAGGTAGCAGAGTTTTGCTGCCAGTCACCACCATGTTTAGCTCAGTGATGAGAGCACTCGCCTTATAGGCGTGAGACCTGTGTTTGAATCCAGGCAGATCAGGACGAAACCTTGGACAAGTTTCCTTACTCAACACGCCTAATAATAATCCGTCCAAAAAAACCCACAATAATAAAAATTGTTCATTTCAATTCATGACTGTTTGTGGGACACCACTGTACGCAATTGGCTGCCGCGTTTTGCCCAAAATATACAATGAATTCACTTTACAGTATATTCTGAGAAGTGCTTTGAGGTGTTGATAAGATGTGAAAAGCGCTCTATCAAATGCAAGGATTATTATGTTTAAGAGAACATCAGAGGAACCTGCCAGCACCTGTTTGATGTTGTTCTCCAGGTGCTTAAGATGGTCGTGCACGACCCGAATCTCTTTCTTCATGTTCTTCTCACTGTCTGACAGAACTGGTAACTGCGAATGGAAACTGCGAAGAACTCGCTTCACCCTGGGGACGAAGGACAGAAATCCCTCATTAATTAGAGAGAAAGAACTGGTGTCTTTATTTGATTGTACCTTATGTCTTATTGTCTCACAATTAATCACCAGTAAATGTAGGGACTGTTTTGGTTGCCATTAGTGCCAAAAAGGTTGTATGATCAACCGTGGGGTGAATGGTTAGGGAGGTTACTGTCAGGAGAAATAGTGTCACAGAACCTTTAACCACTAATGAAAAGGCACAGGGGACTTTGGTCAAGGTCTCGTTCGATAATGCAGAGCTCCCACCCACACCACTCTCGACTGCGAGCTTGAGTTCATGGGGCTTTCTAACTGAGAAGTAGCAACACAACAACTACTTTCATTTATTCACACAGAGTATCATCAAAGCCCTTAATAGTGGTGGAGTTTGACACCAAGCCGGGGAGACAGGCACAATTGAAGAGGAGAACTGAAGGGATCGGGCAAGCGGGCTTACCCACTGAGGCAAGGTGACAGCCACACCACGTACGCACAACAACTTGTATAGGGCACCCTTCAAATGGGGTAACTTCCAATTAGGGTTTCCAAACCCACTCACTTTATACAAAGAAAACACACAAGGAGCAGGGAAGAGAAACAGCTGATAAACATAATGTTTCTGGTACCTGCTCATGATGTCCTCCTGCTTTTCTTTCGCTTCCTCATATTTGTCCGCCAGCCTCTCAGCCATTTCTCGTAGATTCCTCCTGATGAACAGGATTGAGATGAGCGACATTAGACGTTGCGGCTGGCATAAACTGCTAAACCACATTAAACCAACTCCATTCATCCAAGGAATGTGAAGCCATGTCCCCAGGCCCCGAGCTGGCTCTGATGGCGGGGGGGGGGGGGGGGGGGGGGGGGGGGGGGGGAGCTACAAGCAGTGAGCCACAGAGATGCAAGTGTTCATAATTTAAAAAAAATAATCCTTGCATTTGATATAATGTTTTTCAAGGCTTCTAGACACCTCAAAGCGCTAGGGTCCGTCGATATGGAAATTTTCCGATTTAGATATATCAATGGGCTCATATCGAGATATACCGAAATATTAATATTTTCGGGGTTTTCGTACTGCGCATGCGTGCGCATTCGGGGTGCGTGCGCATTCAAGGTGCGCGCGCATTCGGGGCCTATCTCCTCAGGAGGTAAATATCTCTCTCACATCCCCCCCATCTCTATCTATCTGTATATTATCACATCCACCCTGTCTCTCCCCCCACCCCACTCCGCCGCCGTCCCTCTCCTCCCCCCCCACTGCCGCCGTCCCTCTCTCCCACCCCCAGTCTCTCTCCCCCCCACCCCGCCGTCTCTCTCCCTCCCCCCCCCAGCCGTCTCTCTCCTCCTCCCACCCCTCCAGCCATCTCTCTCCCCCTCCCACCCAGCCGTCTCTCTCCCCCTCCCCTCCCGCCCCCCACCCCTTGCATACCTGTATATTGTATTCTAGGACTATGAATACAATATGGCGGCTTGCACCTCGGTCTGTGCATTGTGTATAGAGATGAGCATTCTGGGTCTTGTAGTTCAGTGTGCGCGCATTCCAATTTTTTCCCTCGCGATATATCGATATTCTTGAAATGTCTATATCGGCGTATCGATATGAAAATTATATCGGGTTTTAGCAATATATCAATATATCGCCGGACCCTACAAAGCGCTTCACAGAATATACTGTAAAGTGCGTTTACTCTATATTTGTGGGTAAAACGCGGCAGCCAATTGCGCACAGCAGTGTTTCACAAATAGCCGTGGGTTGAAATTACCTTTTTTTTTAAAGAGATTATTATCAGGCGTGTGAAGTAAGCAAACTTGCCCAAGCTTTTGCCCTGTTCGGAATTGAACCCAGATCTATTGCTTGTAGGGCGAGTGCTCTAACAACTGAGCTACAGGACTCCAACTATCATAGAGTACTGTAGCTCAGGAGTCATACCCTAAACTATCAGTATTAGAGGAAGATAATAATAATCCTTGAAATTGGTACAGTGTCATATCAGTACGGAATGATGTCTCAAAGTGCTTCACACTATTTACTGTGAAATGGAGCAATTGTATTTATAGACAGCACAAATGCGCACAGCATTGGCACAAACAGGCATGAATTTGAGACACTGCTGTGAGCAATTGGCTGCCTCGTTTCACCCACAAATACAGTGAATTCACTTTACAGTATAATCTGTCAAGCGCTTTGAGACGTCTAGAAGACGTGAAAAGCGTCAAATGCAAGGATTATTATATTATATTATATTATATTATTATATTACTATAACTAGCGACCAATTCAATTAGGGTTTGTTGGCCAGGCCAGTATTAAGCATTATTATTACAACACTGAAGGGTCCACCCACATGCTCTGTACTCACTTCTCCTCTCGGCAGTACTCCAGATCCTCCACCTGCTTCTCCTTCTGGCTGCACAGCAGCTTCACTCTGTCAGTGGGAATCAAATAAACACGTCTGAGGACAAGTCTGCTTTACCCCAGGAACTCAATCGCTTCAGACAGGAGTGGAGACAACAACAGCAACAAAATTACATTTATAAAGTAAGCCTGAACATTTGTTCAGCGCCTTAGGATGTCCTCCCCACATGAAAGGCGCTCCGTTGATTTGCCTGCGCAAAAAGGATCCCAGGATGGAGTTCCAGAAGGTGGGACAGGAAAGCTGAAGGCCTAGCTGATGGTGGGGTGGGCAGTCAGTGCCACAGAGTGGAAGGAGCAGACAGGTTGGTAGGGTGTTAATAGGTCACAGAGGAGCAAGACCAAAGACTGACCCCTGCACATCAGATATTAATCAGATACAGTTAGTGAATGTAATAAGAGTTGGCACAGTCACTAGAGACACAGTCAGTCACCCTTGCAAGATCAATTCACCTGCGCACTATCTCTTCGCGGGCGAGGGCCTGCTTGAGGATGTATTCCTCTCTGAAGACCTGTGTGGCTCGGCTCAGAAGCTGCAAACATTCCTGTGGTGGAGGTGCACCCTCCGCATCAGAGGACCTACACAGAGAGAGAGGGAGATTACAGGAACATTCCATAATGAATTCCCAATGAGGCAGGATTCAATTGCTCAGTTTATGGAAACACAGGGACAGTAAGATGCTCCTTACCTCAGGAGCAAGGGATTGGTGGAACTCCGACGTAAAATGTTCCCGATATGCTGCTCAAAGGAGTTGTCTGTAAAGTTCCGCAGCGGCGAGGCCATGAAATCCGTCTCTGCCTTTGATATGAGCAGCGGCGGGGAGGCTGGGCGTGTGGTGCTCCTGCCAACACACAGCAAGAGAACAAATCACAGAAACAGATGGGCAAAGCAGCCAAGAACCTTCCTCCCATCAACTGCTTGCCATCTTAGCTATTCATACTGTGAATGGTCCCCGCTGAACAGAACCCAGGATTGGTGACAAGGAATATGAGACACTTACCACAAGTCTGTTCTTTTCGCTTTGAGACGTCTCAGCGATATATCAAATGCAAGGATTATTATTATTATCATTAATAAATTATTATTTATTATCATTATCAACTGACCTCAGGGACACTACGAAAATGGAAATGATTACTAAGTTGATGGGGTCAGTAATGCAAGTACTTACAATAATGGCCTTATGATGCATTCGAAAGAATCTGTTATACAAATCATTGCAGCTCCCAGGGAAAGGTCAGAGATGATCCAGAATCCTTGAATGGGCGCAGGATTGCTGTGAAGTTACAGAACAGAACCACAATCAGCCAGGTTAATGTAGCCATGTCACTTGCACTGGGACAAACTCTCTGCTAAACTACTGTGACTGATTCACCAACCTTTACCTGCTGAAAATCAGTTATAAGACAGTGCTGAAATGATTATTAACGAGGGCAGTTACCTGAAGGGCAGTGGCTTTGTGCACAGGATGTGTTCCACAACGCATTTCTGATCTGCTGCCAACTCCTGCAGCCCGTCTCTATCCTCTTCACCTACAGAGAGCACAAACTTGTTACTCATAAACTCACACCCGGCGACTCACATAGATACATAAACGTTTTCCTTACTCCATATGCTTGTTTACTAGGGTCCGTTGATATGGAAATTTTCCGATTTAGATATATCGACGGGCTCATATTGATATATACCAATATATCGATATTTTCAGGATTTTCATACTGCGCATGCGCACACGTTTGGAAGTGCGCGTTTGGAAGTGCGCGCGCATTCGGGGCCTATCTCCTCAGGAGATAAATATCTCTCTCTCTGTGTCTCTCATACTCACTCTCTCCATCTCTGTGTTTTTCTTTCTGTGTCTCTCTCCTCTCTCACATCCCCCTCCATCCATCTATCCAACTGTATATTATCACATCCCCCCCATCTCTCCTCCCACCCCGTCTCCCCACTCCCGTCCCATGCCACCCCGTCTCTCCCCACCCCGTCTCTCCCCCCGCCCGTCTCTCTCACCCCCCCTGTCTCTCCCCCCCAACCCCGTCTCTCCCCCCACCCCGTCCCGTCTCTCCCCCCCCCCCACCCCTTGTATACCTGTATATTGTATTCGAGGACTATGAATACAATATGGCGGCTTGCACCTTGGTCTGTGCATTGTGTATAGAGATGAGCATTCTAGGTCTTGTAGTTCAGTGTGCGCACATTCCATGCAATGCCGGAAACGATATACCGATATATCGATATATCGATATATTTTAAATTCCTATATCGTCATATTGATATGAAAATTATATCGGATATAACCGATATATTGCCGGACCCGACTGTTTACCCAGCAGTAAGTAGGGACTCGGCTGTGAGATGAATGGGGGATCACTACCCGGGGGTAATAATGACTTTATATTAAAAAAAATTGGGTCATTTAATCCACGACTGTTTATGGGACACTGCTGAGCGCAATTGGCTGCCACGTTTCGCCCACGAAACGTACAGTCAATTCACTTTACAGTATATTCTGTGAAGTGGTTTGTGACGCCTCAATGATTTGATAAGGCGCTGTACCAAATGGAACTACAGGTACCCCGCTCCAACCGCGGCCTCGTCAACCACAAAACTCACGCATCCACGGTTTGATAAATGCAACAACCTTTGCAAACTACGGCTTATTACCCTTGCTTATCCACAGATTTTAACACTAACACTAGCGTTTAGCGCTAGGACCCAGTTGCATCAACCAGCCTCGATGTCGCTTCACACTAACGCATAGGACCCAGTTGCGATGTTGAAATCAACCAGTGACAATGCTGCTCTCTTAGGAATAAGGTAAATACAGTAACATGAATTTATTGTCGCTTCTCTGCAGCCTAGCTAGTACGTTTGGGAGCAATGACTGCCAGGATCTGCAGATCTCTCTCTGTGAGTGCATCTTAGACTTTAGAAAGGTCTCTATCTCACCTTCTCTCTATTTCACCTTCTCTTCCCCCCCTCCACCCCACCCCCCTTCTCTCTCTCTCACCTTCTCTTCCCCCTCCTCCCCCCCACCCCCCCTCTCTCTCTCTCACCTTCTCTCTCTCTCACCTTCTCTTCCCCCCACTCCCCCCCACCCCCCCTCTCTCTCTCTCACCTTCTCTTCCCCCCCCTGCCCCCCACCCCCCTCTCTCTCACCTTCTCTCTATTTCACCTTCTCTTCCCCTCCCCCACCCCCAGTAACATGAATGTATTGTCTCTTCTCTGCAGCCTAGCTAGTAAGTTTGGGAGCATTGGCTGCCAGGATCTGCAGATCTCTCTCTCTCTCTGTGAGTGCATTTCGGACTTTAGAAAGGTCTCTCTCTCACCTCCTCTCTATTTCACCTTCTCTTCCCCCCTCCACTCCCCCCCCTCACCCCCTTCCCTCTCTTATCTTCTCTTCCCCCTCCTCCCCCACCCCCCCTTCTCTCTCTCACCTTCTCTTCCCCCCACCCCTCCCCCATACCCCATCTCCCCTACACCCCCTTCTCTCTCTCACCTTCTCTCTCTCTCTCCTCTGTCTGTGTGTAGATCAGTTGGTCAGACAGCCACGTGGATTGCTGGGGATGTGCCCAAACTTACTCCCCCTATCCCCATGTATGTTATAACTGTATGTTTTTTTTGTGTTTGGTTCTATGAAACGCGAACTTACTCCCCCTATCCCCATGTTTCCCTAGGGCCCTGTATTTTCCAACCGCGATTTTACCAACCATGGAGGTTTACAGGAACATATCCCCCGCGGTTGGGGAGGGATATCTGTATTATTTAGGGTCCGGCGATATATCGGTTATATCCGATATAATTTTCATATCGATATGTTGATATCAGAATTTTTAAAATATTGATATATCGTGAAAATATCGATATATTATTTCCGACTCTATATTGATATATATGTATGTATCGGTAAAATGCTGATTTTTTTCAACTTACCATGTCGATATCCAAATGCTCGCACACACCGGAATGCGCGTGCGCATGACATAAAACCTGCAATATCGATATATATCGATATGGGTAAACCGATATATCAATATCGGAAAATTTCCATATCGACGGACCCTAGTATCATTATTAACTTAGTAATGGTTTGACCATGGGTGGGAAAGGCAGAATGTTCACCAGGCCCAGCTAAATCAACGTTGACATTTCTAACCACTTTGCAAGCTTTTGGGAATCACCAATACCTCAGACAGAGAATAACTAATGCTACCTGTGCAACTAACACAAATTTGTAGTGAATAACAAATGATGTCTGTTTTACCTATTTTATTATACACGGCTTGCCACGACAGCTCGATCCTGCAGCTTGACATATTAAACCTACCTGAACTGAGGAATCTCTCCAGTTTGCTGACCCAGGTCAGTCCCACGCTGTGCACACCGGCTGTGTGGGTGCAGTGATATCGTGTTGGACACAGTGGATCTGCAAGGAATCCAGGAGAGAGCGTAATCAGTGGCCTAACTCCTCACATCTCATATTCTACTGAGACAGATATCATTTGGGACTTTATGTTATGCACAATAAGCCCTGACACATCCTCCACATGCATGTGTGGGGGTGCCACAGCATACCTTTGTGCAGTCTGATGGGGCAGGAGAAATCCAGCTGCGAGGGCTCGTCCTCTTCGTCCGCAGCCGCCAGCTTCAGAGCCAACTCCAGCTCCACGCACTCAAACACGTAGAGAGAGGGCACCGACTCCGATCTTGGGTCCCAGCATTCACTGGACTAGAGCCAACACACAAGTAAACTATCAATGATTATCCCAAGATACAGTGTGATATATGCGTACACCTCCACTCCTCCCACTCCCACACATCCCATCTTACTGTCTGTTCCTCCTCCTCTTCCCCCTCGAGAACTACACAGTGGTAGAGCACGCCGGACTCTGTGGCAATGACCAGGATGCTGGGGACACAGGGAAGGCAGAGCACTGCGCAGGCATCATAGCCGTAGTTATCCTCTGCGGCTGGGTGCATAGGCAGAGGGCCCAGTAACTTCCCAATATTGCCGGTGCTAGGAGAGAGAGAGAGAGACAATGTCAGAGTCGCTTCACACGGACATCAAGATCCTCAGCTCACAAGAGACACGGCTGCAATAATCAGAAGCTGGTGTACAAGGGTGAACAGTAAACACTCAGAATGTTTAACCACAGAAAAATACAGCACAGAAGAAAACCATTCAGCCATTCAGTGTAGCTCTTTGCAAGAACAATTCATTCAGTCCCATTTACCCAGCCTTCCCCCACTCAGAAGCGCAATAGCAGCCAGAGATTGATATTTGGAAAGCTATAAGTTCAGATATGGAAGAGATAGAAATAGGAATTAAAGACATTAAATTCTGAGGCCAAAAGATAATGCCACAGGCTCAGCAGGCTGAATCGACTACCTCTTGTCATTAAAGTTCAGATTGTTGGTGACATTTCCCACCCACTTTCTCCCTCATATTTATGCTGCTCACATACAAGCCGTTACCTAATGTGAGTGAGACTGATGTACATTAGAAAGGTTTCTCCATTTTCGTAGAGAATGTAGAGTGGATGGACCTGCACCTCCTCTTTGAACCGCTGACCTGGGGCCAATCCCACAGGGCCAAAGTCAAATGCCATCGCCGTCTCTCCCAACGACGCTGTGTACGAACTGCACAGAAACAAAACACTTAGCATATAAATACAGTACTACCTAATAGTTACACAGCTAACATTTTATTAAATGTCATTTTATTAAATGTCAAACATTCAGTTTCAGACTCGAGCTGGGGGGGGAAGGGGGGGGAAAGGGGGGAGGGAAGGGGGGGGGGGGGAGGGAGAGGTGGGATTAGGGGTAGCCAATGAGACCATCGAAGAAGAGGGTCTTGAGGCGGGACTTGAAGGATAGCTTTGACATCTCTTGTAGTTATAAGAGAAAGCATTTATATTATAAGAGTAAAATCAACATAGTGTGTGGTTAGCCGTCATTTTTACCGTGTGCTCGGGAGAATGCTTTCCTCCTCACACTGAGTCAGGCAGAACACCTTCACTGGAGTCTGGGGTCTCTTCAGACTGTAGAACCTATTGTGAGACAAAGTAAAGTGAGTTCGACATTGTTAAAGACCAGGGTTGACTGGGTTTTGTTGTTCTATTGGAGCGGCCACAAATCTAACCCAGGGAATTCAAAGTCCACGTAGAGCTTACTGCAGCAACATGGGGCACATTGGTAGCACATAGGGTCCGGCGATATATCGATATATCGCTAAATATAATTTTCATATCGATATGCTGAGAAAGGCATTTCAAAAATATCGATATATCGAAAATGTCACACTGAACTACAAGATCCAGAATGCTCATCTCTATACACAATGCACAGACCGAGGTGCAAAGCTGTATGCAAGGGGTGAGGGGAGAGAGACGGCTGGGTGGGGGGGGTGGGGGGGAGTGGGAGAGAGACGGCTGGGTGGGGGGGGAAGAGACGGCTGGGGGAGGGGGGGAGGGAGAGAGACAGCGGGGGGAGGGAGGGGGAGAGAGACGGCTGGGGGGGGGGGGGAGGAGAGAGGGACGGCGGCGGGGGTGGGGGGAGAGACGGCTGGGGGTGGTGGGGGGGGAAAGAGACGGCGGGGGTGGGGTGGGAGAGAGGGACAGCGGCGGGGGGGGGTAGAAGAGAGGGACGGCGGCGGGGGTGTGGGTGGGGATGGGGGGAGAGATGGGGTGGATGTGATAATATACAGATAGATAGAGATGGGGGTATGTGAGAGAGGAGAGACGCAGACAGAAAAACACAGAGATGGAGAGAGTGAGTGTGAGAGACACAGAGAGAGAAAGACATTTACCTCCTGAGGAGATAGGCCCCGAATGCGCGTGCACCCCAAATGCGCGCATGTGCAGTACGAAATACCCGAAAATATCGATATTTCGGTATATCTCGATATGAGCCCATCGATATATCTAAATCGGAAAATTTCCATATCGATGGACCCTAGTAGCACAGTATTAAGTTAAGTAACATGTCTTTCCTGCTCTCTCCCCACCTATCAAAATCTAATGAAACAGCACCTTTCACAAAACTACATCTCAAATCACTTTGCAAAATGGGATTCATCTGATGTGAATGTTATCGGAGGCAAAGGGAGTAAAAGTAATTTCATGAATCTAACACAACTTGTGGAATCACATTTGATCGTCTGAAAACTCTACGTACCTGATGCAGTTATCAGAGGTCAGGAGCACAATATGAGGCTCCTCTGATTCACTGGGATACCATGCAACATGTCTCAGAGTCAGCGATGTTGAACTAGTAAAGAATCTTTCTGCTACAGGAACCGTTCTGGCAATACAAAGAACCCAATTCAGTCTCTACACCACAATGATCTCTCAAAGACACAAGAATTCAAATCATGAAAGGAAAATGCGTCCTGACTCACCGGCAATTAATCTTGACCTTTCCACCCTCGAACTCTGACCTCTTTCCCCATCGCTGTGGCAGTTCCAGCACCATCAGCCCTTTGGTTCCAATAAGTAGCACATGATGCTCCATCGAGCTGAGCAAAACTTTGTTAACTTCAAACAGGGGAGGGTTAATGCACAGTAGTGTCTGTGGGCACAAATGGGTTACCATCAACAAATCAACCTCAATACAATATGTATTTATTGCTGTTCGTAACTGGCTGCCGCGTTTCACCCACAGAATTCACTTTACATTGTATTCTGTGAAGCGCTTTAGCACGTCTTGAAGTCTTGATAAGGTGCGATAACAAATGCAAGGATTATAATTATTTGTCTACGAAAGAGAGGGCAGAGGAGAAACTCCCATGTCTTATCAAGTTGTGCTATTTAACCTCCATCTGAACAGGGCAAAGGCAGAACCTGGGTTTAATATTAATACTTGCATTTGATATAGTACCTTATTATACCTCTGACAACACAATACTCCCGTAGCTTAGTGCTGGAGCCGATCTGCGAGATCAATCAATCAAAACTTACATTTATACAGCGCCTTTCACATCGAGAGGACGTTCCAAGACTCTGATCAAAGCACAAGAGCCCACAATCTCCTGTCTCGGAAGGGAAAGTGAAATTGATGGAGACAGAGGGTGCAGTTTTACAACAACTGCGTCTCAGAGTGCTTCACAATGGTGGAGCCTGAGGCTGAGCCAGGAAGAGAGAGGGAAGGTGACCGTAATCGCAGTTGAAGAGAAAGGTGTGACCTAAAGATGGGAAGGGAGAGAGTGAGACAAAGGGGTTGAGGGAGTTCGAAAGCTTCGGGGCCTAGTGGCTGAAGGCATGGCCGCCTTTAGTGGAGCTGGCAGTGGACTCGGGTGGAGGAAGGCGTTAAGAGTAGTCCATCCAAGAAGTGACAAAGGCATGGACCAGGGTTTCGGCTGCTGTTGAGGTAAGATATTGGCAGAGACACTACGGAGATGGAAGAAAGCGGTGGTGGGGAGGGACCAGATGTGGGGGAGGAAGGATAACCAGGGATTGAATCTGATGCTTAAATTGCACCCGGGTTCAGAGAGTTTTACTTATCTATTAGGGTGGTATCTCTCCTTCTTCCTCCATCACTACAGTTACTACAGTTTGAGCACCTTGGGATGTGAATGACGCTCGATAAATGTATGCTTTGTTTGATCTTGCTGATACCCTAGGGACCATTGCATCTATGTGCTTGTCTGGGTTAGACACCTGTGTAAAGTTTGCTGGCAAGCGTTGAGAGGCGATATGATTGTGATCTTTAAGATTCTGAAGGGAGTATATAACGTAGACAATGATAAAACTGTTTTATCTTGTACTGGAGTTCAGTAACTCAGTGGTTAGAGCTCTTGCCTCGCAAATGACAGACCTGGGTTCGATTTTTGGCAGCTCAGAGTGAAACCTTGGGCAAGTTTCCTTACTCCACATGCCTGATAATAATAACTAAAAAAAAAGGTCATTTCACCCACTGAATGAAATGCTTTCACTCAGCAGGTTATTCGAATCTGGAATGCATTGCCTGAAAAGGTGGTGAAAGCTGAGTTGATAACAGCTTTTAAAAGAGAATTGGATCTTTATTTAGGGAAAACAGTTCTGTTAGGTTATGAGGAGAGAGCTGGGCAGTGGGATTCAGTTGCTCTTTTCAAAGAGCCGGCACAGACTAGATGGGCCGAATGGCCTCCTTTTGTGCCGTAAAATTCTATGATTCTATTATTTCAATCTTTGACTGTTTGTGGGACGCTGCTGTGCGCAATTAGCTGCCGCATTTTGCCCACAAATATACAGTCAATTCACTTTACAGTATATTCTGTGACGTCTAGAATACATGATAAGGCGCAACAACAAATGCAAGGATTATTATTATTACTGAACAGTATAACCAAAGAACACAGCCTGTGATTGAAGGGTGGTAAAATCGAAACAAACTACGGAAACACTACTGTTCAGTGAGCAAGTAGTAAGTAGTAATTAGCAAGTAGTGAGATGGTGGAAACTTAAAAGTGTTGATTCTTTTCAAGAACAAGTGAGATAGATTTATTAGAAAATAATATCTCAGGATACAACATACAGTTTGACACACAGCATGTGAATGTGACGGGCAGAATGGTGGAAGGTGACCACCAGGATGGACCTCGGTCTTCTATCGTCTTGCAATTCCTATGTTCATAGGCTTTGCTGGCCAAGCAACAAGGAAGTGTTATTAATGACAAGCTATGGTTTCAGTTGATTAGACTCCAGCAGTTACCCCAACGTACACCGTAAGGACCTCAAGCCTCGGCTCTTGCCAACCAGCGCCTAATCACCTTCCCGGATTAGGTAAACAGGAAGAGAGAGATTCCACTCCATCAGTCTATCTCTGGGGTTTCCATGTGTACATGGAATTCTCATCTTGATTTGGAGACTCTTAACATACGGTGACGGATTTCCCTGTTTTATTAAGTCTTTAGGAGTCGCAGTCTGAGTTAGGGCCTAACTAACGCGGACCCCATCTCCCCTGGTTACCTGGTAATTACTCTCCGCCGCCTCGGCGCCGGCGTTCAGGCTCTTGAGGTTGCTGGTGTAAAAGACGCTCTGCGCGTCGTCCCAGATGAAGAAGTCTCCATCCAGGCAGAAGACGAGGTTCTTGTCGAACTTGGCGGCCGGGCTGCGGGCCTCCTTCAGACGGTTCAGGAGATCGTGCTGAGGCAGCGCGCTCCACCAGCGTTCCCCAACCGCCGCCATCTTCAAAAAAACACCTGTGGCATGCCGGGAGCTGTAGTCCCTCACCTCCCCTCCCGCCTGCCAGCTGCCTACAACTACTATGGTCTCCACTTCATTCTCTCGTTCACAAGGCAGGCGCATTGTTGTCCTGCATGGCATGCCGGGTACTGTTGTCCACCGTCCCAGAGCCACGTACAGATCTTCCATTTCCCATCATTCCCTCGCCACCGCCATACATGCCGGTCCTTGTAGTTTGCTCGCGTGTCGAAGATTAACAATTCCCATGTCGCATCGCGCGGCGCCTGCGCAGTCACTCTCCCGCCGGCGGTAACCAAGGCGACGGAGGGGCTGCGGGCCTCGCGGCTCTCTTGGATTGGCAGCAATTTGAAAGAAACATGGAGGCGGCGCGGAGGCGCCGGGCTCTGTACAAAAACAGCCCACCACCCTGGAAGGAGACGTACAGGAAGGTGAGCGGGGTTTCCTCCCCAGGGAGTGCGGCGCCCCTCACACAGCACTGTCAGTTTGCCTGTACTCACTGTCCCTGTCAGTCTGCCTGTACTCACTGTCCCTGTCAGTCTGCCTGTACTCACTGTCCCTGTCAGTCTGCCTGTACTCACGGTCCCTGTCAGTCTGCCTGTACTCACTGTCCCTGTCAGTCTGCCTGTACTCACTGTCCCTGTCAGTCTGCCTGTACTCACTGTCCCTGTCAGTCTGCCTGTACTCACTGTCACTGTCAGTCTGCCTGTACTCACTGTCCCTGTCAGTCTGCCTGTACTCACTGTCACTGTCAGTCTGCCTGTACTCACTGTCACTGTCAGTCTGCCTGTACTCACTGTCACTGTCAGTCTGCCTGTACTCACTGTCACTGGTTGTCTGTCTGTACTCACTGTCACTCAATCTGCCTGTACTCACTGACACTGTCGAGAATTCGTCAAAATGAAGCCCACCACTTGTTCCCTTGACCCCATCCCCACCTCTCTCCTCACCTCCCAGCTCCAGTTTGTGGCCCCCCTTTTAAGCGGTACTATTAACCTCTTCTTATCCACCGGCAGTTCCCACCCCCTCTAAGAGCAACTGTCATCACCTCCATCTTCAAAAAACCTTCCCTGGATCCAAACCTACTTTCAGGCTATCGCACCATCTGCAACCTCCCATTCCTCTCTAAAACCCTGGAATGAGATGTCACATTCCAACTTCGCTCTTTCCTCCCCGGCCATTCCCTCTCAGCCCTTCCAATCCGGTTTCCGTGCTGCCCATAGCACAGAAACAGCCCTGGTCAACATAACAGACATTCTATGATTATTATTATTATTATTATATATAGGCCAGTATTCTCTTAGCCTACTTGTTCTCCTGGACCTCTCTGCTGCTTTTAACATTGTCAATCACTTTATCCATTGCCTCTCTTCTCAGCTCAATCTTCACGGATCTGCCCTTGCCTGGTTTGAATATTACCTCTCCAACTGTCGCCACTTTGTCGACATTAACAGCTTCTCCTCCAGCCTGCGCACCATCATGTGTGGTGGCCCCTAGGCCTCCATCTTTGGCCTTCTCATTTACAATATCTATATGCTCCCCATTGGTGACATCATCTGCAAACATGGCGTCAGCTTCCACATGTATGCAGATGACACCTAACTCTGCTTCTCGCCTCCACCCTTGATTCCAGGACCACATCTGTCTTCCCAGACTGCCTGCCAGACATCAAGTCCTGGATGATAGCTAACTTTCTATATTTGAATGTCAGCAAGTCCTAGGCCGTTCTGATTGGCTCCTGCCGGTGCCTCCGCACCTCAGGCACTGGGAGTATCAGGATCCATGGGTGCTCACTCAACCTCACCAAGCCAGTCTGGAACCTTAGCATCTTGTTCAACCCTAAACTAATTTCTTACCTACATTCAAGCCACAACCCGCTCTGCCTTCCCCGACCTCCGCATAACATCATCACCAGACTCCACCACTGCCTCACCCTTTAGGTCACCGAAACCCTCATACATGTCATTACATCATTACATTGCCAATGCTTGTTGGCCTTCCCAATTTCTCCCTCCATAGGCTGCAGATCATCCAGAACTCTGCAGCTCATGCCCTCTCCCGCACCGACTCCACTGGCTTCCCAACATATGGAGGATCACATGAGGATCCTGGTGCTCACAATCAAAACTCGCCATGGCCTTCCTTTCCTCCCCGCTACCTCTGCGATGAAATAACCACCTACCAACTTGCCCGCTCCCTCTGCTTATCGGGCGCCCCCTCGCCTCAGCTGCCGCACCATAGCATTCATCCACTCTCCTCCCATCCTCTGGAACAACATCACAAAATCTCTTCCCATATCTGCTTACCAGCGATGTATGGAAAGGCTGAAGGACAACCGAGCAAAATATTTAGAGCAATACCGACATGTGGAAAAGGATCCGGTCCGTAGCCTCAATGGATCCTTTCTTGTACAAGAGGTGATGGAAGAAGAATGGAGAGCTTTGAAAATCCTTGACCATGCTCTCCCATCATTTACTGAGGTCCGTATGCAATTACTTAATTGTGATGAATCATGAGGAAAGAGCGGGTCTCATGGCCTGCACAATGGATCGCATGGCCTCCTTTTGTGCTGTAATATTCTATGATTTCAAATGACTTTTTTGGGGGTAATTAGCAGTTAACTATATCTGTTGGATTATGTTGAATGCTCATGGTTTGCCTCAATAGCTGCTGCTCAATGAAGAGAATCGTTTTGGAGAACTGTCGTGTTTCATACACATATTTTTCTTTTTAAAAATTTCAACATTAAGGGACAATTAAACAATTTGCCATATATGGTAGTGTCTTGCAGCACTTATCATTTATAAGAATAAAATATTGTAGTTTTAAGCTGGCTGGAGCCCTGCAGTAATACACACGTTGGTTTGGCTGTTTACCAGGTGCTGAATATGCTGGAAGATGAAAGTGACCTGACGATACTGGAAGAAATTCAACAGGAGCTCATCACAGAAGGTTTTGAAAAGAACCCCTTCCCCCACCCATGTCTTTTTTTTCATTCCCCAATGTCCTGTCCAACAATCTTCTAGATAATTACTCATTTAATGGCTGTTTCTAGAATTTTGTGTGTATTTCAGATACAGTAAACATGCATCAGAAATTATCTTTGAAGCCCTTTGAGCTTTTAACATTCTAAGCACTTTATCAAAAACAATAATTATTATGTCTACACCAGCCAGTTCTCACTGCCATCGACCCCTGGCTTCACCAAATGTGTCTCCTCAGAGCTAATTTCACAAACCTTTTTGACAATCCCTGTACTGAGACATTGTTTCTGCTGCATTTCCTGTAGAACAAGCCATCCGGGAGGAGTATGAGGCCAGCCTGCGTTTTGATGAAGCTTGTTTGAATGCAGTTATTGAAGACTTTCAGGTCACTGACAGGCTTATCTGTCCCGTGTGTAACGGGTAAGTACTGGATGTTGTAATTATCCCACCGGAGCTGGGGATTGGATTGGCCTGTGGGTTAGTACACTTTCCTGTGAATGCATTTCAGTTTAAAAAAATGAAAATGAAAATACAGTACTGTAAATCTAATCTATTTTTTGTTTCATAGGAACTATATGCACGTGACTAATGATTGTGTGACTTGCTCATGTGGAATGTGTATTGATACCTGGGTAAGTTTCCCTGTGCAACATCAAAATGTTTTCAATCAAGTTAATAATTTTCCAACCCTCTCCGAAAGGCTGACTGAACGCTCTCTGGAGACTTGCCCGTGAGCTCACAGTCAGGCTGGAGCCACCAATGGCTGTGGAACCTCTTGTGGGAATCTCAGCAATTGAGCAACTCACTGTTCAGGCCATGTTTTACAGTTGTGATGGAGGTTATTTGGCCCAGTGCTAGATCTAGTTTCCCAATGGAGCTCTCTAATCCCATTCCCTTTCTCTCTCCTCATGGAGATGTGCAGGTGCTCGCTCCCCCACTGGAGTTCTCTTTGATAGTCTCTCAAAAAAGCAATAATAAATTGGTCATTTCAATCCATGACTGTTTTTGAGACATTGCTGTACACAATTGGCTGCCACGTTTCGCCCACAAAATATACTGTAAAGTAAATGTACTGTATATTCTGTGAAGCGCTTTGAGATGTCTAGAAAACAGCGCTATATCAAATGCAAGGATTATTCTACTCCAGTTCCCTGTTGTCTTTGCTATCAGTGTCTTTGATCAGGGTGTGATGTATCAAAGGAACATGAGTTCAGGCAATTCAGCTCTTCGAGCCTGTTCCACCGTTTAATTAGATCATGACTGATCTGTACCTCAACCAATCCCTTAAATTTCTCACTTTCTCCACAAACCCTTTAATACCAAATATCTCTGAACCTCACTCTTGAAGATGTGGATGGTTCTAGCATCTTCTATTGGTGGCTGTTCCTTATGTTGATTATCCAGTTTGTCCCTCAGAACATGACGACAGAACAGCTGCGAGAGGTGCTGGAGCGCGGTGTGACGGAGCACAGCGAGCAGTGCACGTGGCGGCCAAGCTTCTCAGTGACCGACGGCACAGATACCAAACCTGTGCTGCTCATGAGCTGTCAGGTGGGTGGAGCAGATCCACATGGTTACTAGGTTTGATTGGGCTACAATTGATAACTGATCAGCGAGCCAGCAGTTTGCTGATTGTGTGCGCGGGGCGGGTGAAATGCTAAATCTCAGCTCGCTTGGTGAACAGGTTACAAGATCCGCAATCTTGTACATCAGCAGAATGCCAGGAAGTTGATTTGTGTTCACACCATAGGCACGTATTGCTCTACTTTCGATTAAAAGACAGCATATTTTTGCACACGCTCACACAAGATACGAGTATAAAAGTTGTATCGTGTTGTGGTGTAAAGCCAGATCACTTTTGTTTGCAGGCTTGTGATTTCCTGTCCATCCTCTTGTAGCTGCCTGACATTGCGCGGTGCCAGAATGAGAGTAACTGCTACATAGGAAGGACCCATCACTCCTAGATTGTACTTCAAATCCCTGTGCAATTTTTTGTTATTTTGTATATTAAAATTATTTTGCGTGTGTACACTTGGGATCGAGTATGTGATGGGATAGTATTGCGAAACACAGCTGGATTGCTTATTTTGAGTAAATAAAGTGGATTATAATTTAAAGTTCTTTCAGATTTAAGTGAACAAAATTGGATAAATAATCTGCTGGGATCTGACTTTGTATTGAAATTCCCTGGCTCAGGTTACACTGCTCACTCACTAAATGAAGATTTCTCCTGTAATCAGATTACAAGGTGCACAGAAGGACGCACTGCCTTCCTGGAATAGAGCATAACCCTAACCGTGAGCTTCACCTGCCTGATCATCCCCATTTCACCAATGATGTGTGCGAGAGAGATATCAGCTAGTGGGAAGTTAACCTGACCAGATAGAGTGGTATCTTGTCTTATAGATTCATAGATTCATAGAATTTTACGGCACAAAAGGAGGCCATTCGGCCCATCTAGTCTGTGCCGGCTCTTTGAAAAGAGCGATTCAATCCCACTGCCCTGCCCGCTCCCCATAGCCTAATAGACCTGTTCTCCCTAAATAAAGATCTAATTCCTTTTTAAAAGTTGTTATCGAATCAGCCTCCACCACCTTTTCAGGCAATGCATTCCAGATTCGAACAACTCGCTGAGTGAAAAAATTTCTCCTCAGCTCCCCTCTACTTCGCCTTGAAACTATTTTAAATCTGTGACCAGGAGTCACAGATTCACCCACGAGTGGAAATAGTTTTTCTCTATTTGCCCTGTCGAAACCCCTCATGATCTTATAAACCTCTATTAGGTCTCCCCTCAATCTTCTCTGCTCCAGAGAGAATAACCCTAGCCTATCTAGCCTCTCCTCATAGCTGAAGTCCCTCAATCCTGGCACCATCCTAGTAAATCTTCGTTGTACCCTTTCCAATGCCTTCACATCCTTTCTGTAGTGTGGTGACCAGAATTGAACACAGTATTCCAGCTGAGGCCTCACCAAAGTCTTATAGAGGTTAGTCAGCACTTCCTGACTTTTGTACTCTATACCCCTATTTATAAAGCCTAGTATCCCATATGTCTTAACAGCCTTGTCTACCTGTCCTGCCACCTTCAACGAGTCACTAACACAAATCCCCAGGTCTCTCTGTTCCTTCACACCATTTAAAATTGTACTATCTACCCTATATTGCCTCCCTTCATTTCTTCTCCCAAAATGCATCACCTCACACTTCTCTGCATTAAACTTCATCTGCCATGTGTCTGCCCACTTTACCAATTTGTCTATATCCTCTTGCAGATGGCTACTATCCTCCTCACTATTTACTATTCTCCCTAACTTAGTGTCATCTGCAAACTTGGAAACTGTACTCCGTACACCCAAGTCCAGATCATTGATGTAGATTACAAACAGCAATGGTCCCAAAACTGATCCCTGTGGCACACCACTGCTCACTTCCCTCCAATCTGAAAAACAGCCGCTCACTACAACTCTCTGCTTTCTGTCTCGCAGCCAGTTGTGGATCCACGCTGCCACTGTCCCTTTTACGCCATGGGCCTTTAATTTCATAATAAGTCTCTCATGTGGCACTTTGTCAAATGCCTTTTGAAAGTCCATGTAAACTACATCAACTGCGCTACCATTATCCACCCATTCCATTACCTCATCAAAAAATTCTATCAGATTTGTAAGGCAAGATTTGCCTTTAACAAATCCATGTTGACTGTCCTTTATTAGCCTATATCTTTCTAAGTGAAGATCTACCTTGTCCCTGATTATGGACTCTAGAAGTTTGCCCACTACCGACGTTAGACTGACTGGTCTGTAGTTACCAGGCTTGTCCTTCTGCCCCTTTTTATACAAGGGAGTAACATTAGCTATCCTCCAGTCCTCTGGCACGACCCCTGTGTCCAAGGAAGATTGAAAGATCGTGGCCAGAGTGCCTGCTATTTGCTCCCGTGCCTCACTTAGTAACCTAGGGTGCATCCCATCCGGACCAGGTGACTTATCCACCTTGAGCGACGTCAACCTTTTTAGAACTTCCTCTCTGGTTATAATTATTCTATCCATTTCTCCTACCCTCTCCTCTAATACCATGGCATTGGCTGTATCCTTTTCTTTTGTGAAGACAGAGGCGAAGTACTCATTCAGTACATCAGCCATGCCCTCTGCCTCCACAATGAGATTTCCTCCTAGGTCCCTAATTGGCCCCACCCTATCCTTGACCAACCTTTTACTCTTAATATGTTGGTAAAAAACCTTTGAGACAAATACAAACTTATAGCCAACTGGGAGCAGTTAATTCAGTGTGAGCTGCCTCCGGTATTCTATTTCCAGGAGTACAGACACACACGGTACGGAGCGTCTGGGAACAGACACGTGACACTGCTCGGCCTGAGAAAGTTGGACTCTGAAGCAGCCACTGATGGTGGTGCTGGGAACTGGCCTCTGGCCTCACATGCACAACATGTACAACACAGTAATCACAGCACTGGGCACTAGGTGTACTGTAATCAGTGAAATTGAGCCACAATTTACTATTGGAATAGAGATGGTGAGGGCTGTGGGTTCTGCCCGTAATAAAAAATATTTCCATCAATAGGCTTGAGCCTGGCTCTAGGCTTTTAACAGATATGCAAGCTGTTGGATACAGAAATGCCTTTGATCTGAGGCAATTGTTCAATTCTATGCAGTTAACAAGGCCATTGTAGATTCTCCCATTGCTTTGCCCGCAGCTGATCACAGTGATGAAATTTTACTCAACCTTGGGTAGAACCTGAACCATCTCTTAAGCATCTGTTGATAGGTACAGCTCCTCTCCTTCCTCAACAACCAATCATAGTATGTTGTGTTTGTGATTCTCACACATTTATTCTGCCTTTTTTGGTACAATCTGGATTTGGTGTTACAGAAACACGGCGCGGATCCAACAGGTGGACGGAGAGATAGACGCCTACACCAGTTCCATTGACCACTTCCACGATTACCTTACTTCTATCACACAAGCAGTTCCCACTGAAGGGTGAGGGGCGTGGGGAGGTGGTGTTAATTACACACAACTGTTCAGATACGTAATTGGAGTATACATTTGTACAAAAATACTAGAGTGAAAGTCCAGAGACGGGTGTTGCCATCATGGTTTCATCTAAATGATCATGAAAACATTGATGCAACGGATCAGGTGTGTTACCCTGTCAACACTTAATAAACCCCTTCAGCTCTTCCAGGAACCTGATGTACTCCTGGTGTTCTAAAGCAGTGCTCAACTCCATCAGCTCGTCAGCGAAAGTGTTGTCAATCCCCCGATCAGCCAGGAAATCCATGAGATGGTCGTACAGAGCCTGTGGGAAGTTGGGGTCAAGTTAGTGTCTGTGACTAAACCAGAGGCTTGTAATAAACCCAATAAACTCCATGCGGGAATCAAATGTTAATCAGAGCAGCAAGATTTTGTACGAATCCTTTGCTGTAAGAATCTGTCACAGAAAGCCATTTGTAGGGCAATACAATTGATCAAGGGATTTAAGAAATAAACGGATACAAACTCGAGTAGAAATAGTAAAAGATGTCAGGGAAATGAGATTATGGTGGGGGGTAGTGTGTAGCGCTCAGGGAGACGGTGTATGATAGTGCAGGCTTCATGGGCTGAATGGCCTCCCCTATTAATATTCCTTATTTCTCTGTTAACATTTTTTACAAACACAATCCCTCTGTGCAACACACACCCAGTCCCTCTAACACACACCGTCCCTCTGTAACACAACAATAACAACTTCGATTTACACAGCACCCTCCACGCTGGATGGCGTCTCAGAGCGCTTCACAATAGAGAATCCCGAGACCGAGCCAGGGGCAGGAAGATGACCAAAAGCGCGGTCGAAGAGAAAGGTCTTCAGCTGACACCTGAAACTGGGAAGAGAGGGGCCAAGGCAAAGCGAATGAGGAAGGGAGTTCCAGAGCCTCGGGGCGTAGTGGCTGAAGGCCTGGCCGCCGAGGGTGGAGTGGAGGATTCGGGGGACATGGAGGAGGCCAGACCCAGAGGAGCGAAGGCAGCGGGTGCTGGGTTGGGGGGGGAGGAGATCAGAGAGATAGGGGGGTGCAGAGGAGTGGAGGGATTTGAAAACAAGGATCTTGAAGTCGATCCTCTCTGGGACAGGGAGCCAGTGAAGTCTGGCAAGGACTGGGGTAATGGGGGAGCGAAGCTTGGAGCGGGTGAGTATGCGAGCGGCAGAGTTCTGGATAAGCTGGATTTTGTGGATTGTAGTGGAGGGGAGACCGGAGAGGAGGGCTTTGCAATAGTCCAGCCGAGAGGTGACAAAGGCCTGGACCAAGGTTTCGGCGGCTTTTAAGGTGAGGTATTGCCGGAGACGGACGATCCGTCGGAGGTGGTAGAAGGCAGTGCTAGTGACGGACTGGCTGTGGGGGAGGAAGGACAGTCGGGGGTTGAACCTGATGCCAAGGTTGCGCACAGGTTGGGAGAGTTTTAGGGGCAGACCGGGAAGGTGGAGGGGGTGAGAGCCGTGTGAATGGAGACATTGACGAGAGCCAAGGAGTATGGCCTCCGTCTTGTTGACATTCAGCTGCAAGAAATTTGCGCTGATCCAGCCTCTGATGTCTGACAGAACATCGGGGGTCTGGGGGTCACAAAGTGAAGTGGAGAAATAGAGTTGGGTGTCATCCGCGTACATGTGGAAGTGTGCCCCATGTCTGCGGATCATATGCCCAAGAGGGAGCGTATAGATGAGGAAAAGGAGGGGACCAATGATGGATCCCTGGGGTACCCCACAGGTAACTGGGTGAGTGCGGGAGGAAAAGCTGTTTGTGGGAATGTGCTGCTGGCGGTTTGTGAGGTAGGACTCGAACCAGGCGAGTGCGGTCCCACTGAGGTGGATGACGGAGGACAGGCGGTGGAGGAGGATGGTGTGATCGACTGTGTCAAAGGCAGCCGACAGGTCCAGCAGGATAAGGAGGCAGAGGGAGCCCTGGTCACATAGAGAGGACGTCGTTTGTGACTTTCACAAGAGCAGTCTCTGTACTGTGAGCAGGGCGGAAACCGGACTGGAGGGGTTTGAAGAGGGAGTGGGAGGAGAGGTGGGCGAGGAGTTGATTTGCAACAACGCGTTCCAGTGCTTTTGAAAGGAAGGGCAGATTAGAGATAGTGGCTGGGGTTTGAGGGATCAAGGGAAGGTTTTTTAAGGAGGGGGGTGATGGCAGCAGTTTTGAAGGGGGCAGGGACCGATCCTGTGGAGAGGGACTGGTTGATGATGTCAGCCAGCAGTGGGCAGAGGAGGGGGAGCTGGGTGAGCAGAAGGTTGATGGGGATGGGGTCGAGGCAGCATAGAGGTGAGAGTGCGTGAGAGGGAGGAAGGAAAAACGGGGGAGAAGGAGTGTAGGAAGAGGGTCAGGTAGGAGCTGAAGTTGGGGAGGGTGAGGGGGATGGGGTGGGGGTGGTAGAGGATGACGAGAGGCTGGAGGATAAGGCTGCCTGGCGGACATTGTGGATCTTGGAAGAAAATTCGCATTTGAAGTGAAGATTGAGGAGGCCTGAGGGGATGCGCGGAGGAGGTGGAAAAGAGGACTTTAGAGCTGTTGTTTGCCTCCAGGATGATGTTGGAGTAGTAAGCCGTTTTTGCTCGACACAAAGAACAGCGGTAGCTGTGGAGATGCTCGAGCCACAGTTGGTGGTGAACTGTGAGACCAGTTTTCTGCCACCGGTGCTCGAGCAGCCGGGTTTTGGTATTTAAGGATGCGGAGTCGAGTCGCCTGTATTACACACCCAGTCCCTCTGTGTAACGCTCACCCAGTCCAGGGAGTCGGTGGTCAGTGTGTAGCTGGTCTCCTTCCAGTCAGTGTCCCCTATGGGCTGGAAGCTGACCTCGCGGATGGTGAAGATGTCACTGTCGTCCTCCTCACCGTGTGCCACCTGGAGTCGACAATCAGACAGTCAGAGCGCTGGGGACTGGACAGGAACAAACCTAACAGTACTCTTGCCGTCAACCTCGGCAACCGCAAGCCTCACTGAACAAACCCGCCGCCAGGGAATTAACACCATCCTTTATATATGACTTTTCTGCTGTTTGGGATGTGCAGAATTTTTGTTCATAGAATCATAAAATATTACAGAGCTTAAGGAGGCCATTCGGTCCATCATGCCTTTGGAAGAGCAAGTATATTGTTAACAATACAAAGCACAAACAATGAAATCTAACTACAGTAGTTTTGTCCTCGAGCCGTATCTTTAGTATTTCAAGGACTCGGGCTGAGGGAAAATTAGAGCTGGGACAGGTCAGCGGGAATGTGGTTGACGCCAGGAGGGATAATTTAAGCAGCTGCTCAATGTTGGAATGAGAAGACAGAAGGTCGAACATTGAGGTCGGAGGGGCAGGGAAGGTCATCTTGATCTTGATCTGAATTCCTCATGTGAGGACATATCGCAAACTCCCTCCGCACTGCAGGGGGAAACGAATTACAAACAGCTGTACATAAACACAAGACACTGGCCTCACATCACACACACCTCATCCTCAGGGAAATGACAATCAAACACCAGGTTCTGGCTGCCGGACAGCTTAGTCACCTCCACGACAAAGTTTGGGGTGGAGACGATTTCAGGCTGTAACAGAACAGACACGATTCGTTATCATGCAATCATAGAATTTTAAGGCACAAAAGGAGGCCATTCGGCCCATCGAGTCTGTGTCGGCTCTTTGAAAAGAGCAATTTAATCCCACTGCCCAGCTCTCTCCCCATAACCGCGCAAACCCGTTCTCCCCAAATAAATGTCCACCTCTCTTTTAAAAGCTGTTATCGAATCGGCCTCCACCACCTTTTCAGGCAATGCATTCCAGATTTGAGCAACTCGCTGAGTGAAAACATTACTCCTCCCCTCCCCTCTGCTTCTTTTAGAGCTGTCCCAGCTCTAATTTTCAATCTGTGACCTTGGGTCACTGACACAGTCACCAGTGGAAACCGTTTTTTCCTGTTTACCCTATCAAATCCCTTCATGATCTTGAAAACCTCTATTAGGTCTCCTCGTAACAAGAAGACAATCTGTTAGTTACAGGGCGACAGACAATAAGTAAACCTTCCAAGTCACATCACCTCCAGCAGAGTTCAGCCGGAGGTGACACAAAGCGTTTCACAGAATTTACTGCAAAGTGAACTGTGTATTTTGTGGGCGAAATATATGTTTTTGAGTCATCGAGGAGAGCAGGGTCTCCCACTGTTGGAGCCAATAGTGTCAGGATTCCCTGTGATGTTACCACTTTTAAAGCTCCCACCACAGACAACCCCACTGCCACCCAGTTAAAGCAGCCTCTAGCCCAAGCCCTGTCTCAGTACACACACACACACACACACACAAGAGTTTCTCTCCCTCTCTCAGACACACACACATTCTCTGACAGACACAGGAACTTGACCCTCCTGTGCTGCTCCCCTCCACTCACCTCATTCTCATCGCTCTTCTGCCCCTCTTGCTGCTGCTCTTCCTCCAGTGTGGGAGGAATGCTGTTATTGGTGTTGAAGGATACGGTGATCCTACACACGAGGGGCACAGAAAAGGCATGGATTCAGTAAAACGTCCTGAAATCTCATCCAAATACCAATTACTGATGTTATAATGATGATTACAATTGTTGCAAATGATTCAGTTCCATATCACATCATCTCAAAGGCCTGTTACCAAATTTACTGCAAGGTGGAGTAACTGTGTATTTTCAGCTGAACATGGCAACCAATTTGCACAGTTAATGTATGAGGTTGTTATGCCTCAAGGATCATTGGTGAGGACATCGGGAGAGAGAGAGAGAAACCCTTTTCAAATAGCGCCGTGCGATCTTCAACATCCTCCTGAACGGGCGCAGACGGGACCTCGGTTTAGTGTCTCACCCGAAGGACGGCAACAATACACACCCACAGCGTTCTACACAAGCATCAGCCTAGACTATGTTCGGAGTTCCTCATGAGGGGCTTGAACAACCACAACAGATTACAGTACTTACACAGAGCCTTTCATGTCAGGAGGGCGTCCCAAGGCGCTGAGTCAGGAATCCACACCTGAGTTGGGATCAGGCAGGTTACAGGGTAGTGAGAGGAGGGGTAGGAGGCTGACCAAAGGCATGGTTTGAAGAGACAGGTCTTGAAGGAGGCAAGGGAGGGGGCAAGGCAGAGGGACCGTGGGATGTAGTTCCTGAATGTGGGGACAGAGGCTGAAGGCTGCCCGCCAATGGTGGGAACAGGTGAGGCGAGGCACCTAATGGAGGTGGAGCCCGCGGAGCAGAGGGAGTGGACAGATTGGTAGGTCACTGAGGTAGGGAGGAGTAATACCACGGAGGGCTTTGAAAGTGAGGATCAGGATCTTCAACTGTACCCTCCGAGTAACGGGAAGCCAGTGGAGCCACGGTGAAGTTGACCCCCCACGTCTACGGATGATGTCACCAAGATGAATCATGTACAAGTTGATAAGGATAGAGCCCTGAGGGACACCACATGATGTGATGGTGCAGGGACTGGAGATGTCATTAGTGGAGAACCCACAATCATTCAAAACTTACATTTATATAGCACCTTTCACGTCGAGAGGACGTCCCAAGGCGCTGTACAGTCAGGTAGGGACAAGAGCAGGGGGGGAGCGGGAGGGGCAGGATGAAGGAGAGTAGAATTGACTATATATTTGTGGGCGAAACGAGGCAGCCAAATTGTGCACAGCAGTGTCCCACAAACAGTCATGGAAATGGGGCCAGGGAGAAAGGGGGAAAAGAGGGTAAGGGGGGAGAGGGAGGGAAAGGTGGGGTAAAGTCAGGGAGGAAAAGGGGGAAGAAAGGGGGGTAAGGGGGGAGAGGGAGGGAAAGGGAGTCAACCTATTGACTCAGAGCTCCCCGTTGCTGCTTGGATTCCTTACTGAGTAACTCGATGACGAATAAGGGATTACAACAACAACAAAATGACATTTGTATAGCGCCTTTCACGTCGGCAGAACATCCCCTGATTAAGGCTGAAGGCAGCATGTCTCTGGCAGCGGGGTAAAGGGGAGATAATTCCTGCGCGCCAAGGCGAGCCACCCGTGCTGTTGTAGCGACTAGGAAGCAGGGGCTCACTCACTTCTCTCCTTCCACTTTGCGCACCAGTTTGGCCTCCGTCCCATTCAGCTCCATTTCCCAGCCACCCGACAGCTTCGGCAGCACGGCACTTTTCTGGATTTTCTTTTCCTCCTTGATTTCATCCGTCAAGAATTCCGCAAACGCTTTGTCACCTGGCCGGGGATGGGGAGGGGTGGGAAAGAGAAAAAAAGTGAATGAAAAAGAGATACAGAGTGTGGTGCTGACCCAGAGGTAAAACAGTTGGGGGGGTGGGGGGGTAAGAGGAGATTATTTCTCTGGGCTCTCCTCGTCTTTCTCATCAGTACCTTTCTGCCTTATCCCTCAACCCCCAGACCATCGATGTTCTGACAGCATGTCTGTCCGACATTGAGTCCTGGACGAGGGACAACTTCCTCCAATTGAACGTGAGCAAGACCGAGACCCTCCTGATTGGCTCAAGCCAGCGCCTCCGCACATCGGGCGCTGCCAGCCTCAACATCCAAGGCTGTACTCTCCACCTCACAAAGCCAATCAGGAACCTCGGCATCACGTTCGATCAAAAACTTTCCTTCCTCCCCCACATCCGCGCCTTGACCGGCACCGCCTATTTCCACCTGCGCAACATTGCCAGGCTCCGTAACTACCTCACCCCCCGCGCTGCCGAAACACTCGTGCACACGTACATCACCTCACGGCTGGACTACGGAAACTCTCTCCTCGTCGGCCTCCCCAGTTCCTCCATTCACAGGCTGCAGGTCATCCCAAACTCTGCAGCCCGTGTACTATCCCGCACCCGCCTCCGTGACCACAACCCCCACCCTCGCCCGTCTCCACTGGCTCCCCATCCTCCAGAGGATCGAGTTCAAGATCCTCGTCCTCACCTACAAGGCCTTACACGGCCTTGCCCCGCCCTACTTAACCGACTTACTTTCCCCCTATAAGCCCATCCGGACCCTCCGTTCAGCAGGAATTTCCTGCTCCAAGCCCCCCGCCCGAACCCCCCCCCCCCCACCATCGGAGGCCGGGCCTTCAGTTTCTCCGCTCCCACCCTATGGAATTCCATCCCCAATCCCTCCGCCCTGTTTCTTCCCTTTCCTCTTTCAAGGCCGGTCTGAAGACTTTCCTCTTCGACCGTGCCTTTTGTTCCCCACCAAAAAATGTTGACCTCCCCTACGTGTTTCACCCCTTCCCGAACACTCCCCTCCCAGCTCGGGTCACACGCCTCCTGTGCAGCGCCTTGGGACGCCCTCCCGACGTGAAAGGCGCTTTATAAGTTTAAGTTGTTGTTGTTATCAGAAATGCCAAGAGTGAGGATTTGAGAATAGAGCACCAGCGTTATTATAATCCCTGTATTTGGTGCAGCGCCGTACCACATCATTGAGATGCATCATAGCTCTTCACTGGACGCAGTGTGCAAGTGTAGGAATTGTATTTCGTGAGCGAAATGTGGCAGCCAAGCACTGCTGCGCACAGCACTGTCCCATAAACAGTCGTGGATAGAAATGACTAATTTTTTTAGGTTGGGGATGTGGGGGGGGGGGGGGGGGAGATTATCAGGCATGTGGAAATTTGCCCAAGGTCTTACCCTGACCTGCTGGGAATTGAACCCAGGTCTCTCGCTTGTGAGGCGAGCATTCTAACCACTGAGCTACAGGACTCCAATATATCAAATGCAAGGATTATTATTGTCGGGCGAAGTGAATGGGCGGACAGCACAGGACGGGCTTGGCTGGCAAGGTCACCGGCCGCTCGGAGTCTCTCCGCTCTGTTGGGGCGTCACTCGGGCTGGAGAGAGTCACTGAGGGCGGCATCAGCCCCAGGAGCCGCTGGGGGTGGGGGGGCGGCGGGGGGGGGGGAAGCTGGAGGTGGGAGGGGTCCGGGGGAGCCGAGGGGGCTGGGGGGGTGGGGTGAGTTGGGGGGGGGTTGGGAGCGAGGGGGGGGGGAGCTGGGGGGGGGGGGGGGGGGGGGAGTTGGGGGAGCCGGGGGGGGAGAGTTGGGGGGGAGAGTTGGGGGGGGGGGGAGCCGGGAGCCTCACCGTCAGTGTGCAGCCCCCCGCAGCCACACGACACGCTGTTGAGAGGCCTTGTGCTACTGAGTAGCCGCGGTCTGTGAGTGTGACCCTGGCCCAGGCCGTGCAGGCTCCACAGGCAGCGCAGCCCAGGGGTCAGGCCGGGAGCCAGCGGCCTGGGCAGCAGCAGGAGCGGCGCGGCCCTGAGGCCCAGCCCGAGGCGGGAGGCCCCGCACAGCCAGCGGCACAGAGAGGGCAGCATGGCTGGGCACTGACCCGGAAGAGGAAACAGCTCACACCGGGCCGCCACCCGGAAATAATCACTGCGGGGGACACTTGTTTGTGTGTGACCCACTGAATTAAAAAGAACTGGAATGCTCATCTCCATACAGAATGCACAGACCGAGGTGTCGCCGGCAAGCCGCCATATTACGTAGTCCTCGAATACAATGTTGATCAATGAAGCATTTGCTCTCTGTTGAAATAATTTAAAGCAAGATACATTAAACCAGAACGGGGGGGGGGGGGGAGTAGGAAAATTGACGGTATATTTGTGGGCGAAACGCAGCAGCCAAATTGCGCACAGCAGTGTCCCACAAACAGTCGGAGAAATGGGGCCAGGGGAGGGAGGGGGAAAGGGAGGGCAAGGGCGGAACAATTAGAGAGGAAAGGGGGGGGGAGGGGAGAGAGGGAGGGAAAGGTGAGTGGGGAACAAAATCAGGGAGAAAGGGGGTCAAGAGGGGAGAGGAGGGAAAGGGGGGGAAAAGGAGTGAGGAAAGAAAAAGTGGGGGGAGGAAACAAACAACAATAAAAGCAATATTAACAACAAAAACAACAACAATCAACAATAGTCCAGCAACGGCTCCTTGTCCTCATCAAGGGGAGAGGGGGAGAGACAGGCGGACATGGAGAGAGGGGGCGGGAGAGAGAGAGAGACAGGGGAGGGGGGGGGGGGAGAGAGAGGGGGAATGTGATAATATACAGCATAGATAGATAGATAGATAACAACAACAACAACAATTTACATTTATAGCGCGCCTTTCACGTCGGGAGGACGTCCCAAGGCGCTGCACAGGAGGCGTGTGACCCGAGCTGGGAGGGGAGTGTTTGGGAAGGGGTGAAACACGAAGGGGAGGTAAAAGAGTTCGGGGGGGAACAAAAGGCACGATCGAAGAGGAAAGTCTTCAAACCGGCCTTGAAAGAGGAAAGGGAAGAGACGAGACGGAGGGATTGAGGGATGGAATTCCATAAGGTGGGAGCGGAGAAACTGAAGGCCCGGCCTCCGATGGTGGGGCGGTTCGGGCGGGGGCTTGGAGCAGGCCAAGTCCTGCTGAACGGAGGGTCCGGGTGGGCGTGTAGGGGGAAAGTACCGTATATCTCCGCGTATAAGGCGCACCCGCGTATAAGCGTAAAACGTATTCCGTTTTATGCTTCCGCGTAAAACGGAAGCATTTTCAATGATATTGCCGGCAGAAGGGAGGAGAGACAGCTAGGTAGGGAGAGAGAGAGGCAGGCAGGCAGCCAGGGAGGGAGAGAGAGGGAGAGAGGCAGGCCGGCAGCCCGGGAGAGAGAGAGGGAGAGAGGCAGGCCGGCAGGCACGCAGGCAGGGAGGGAGAGAGAGAGAGCGGCAGGGAGGGACGCAGGCAGACTGGGTTCGGCAGAAGGTAAGCACAGCACTGAAGTCCGCTGCTGCTGCCGCTGCCCGGGCGGCCAAGGCCGAAGCCCCGTCACCCGCTCCCCCCAACCCCCACCGGACACTGAACAAACCCCGGCTGACAGCGCGCCGGCCGCCCGCCCTGTTTACTGTATTTCCGAGGCTCAAAATTTCTTGTACCTGCGTATAGGGCGCACCCCCAACTTTCGAGATCTCCCGACCTGAAAAAAAGTGCGCCTTATACGCGGAGATATACGGTAGATTGGTTAAATAGGGCGGGGCAGGGCCGTGTAAGGCCTTGTAGGTGAGGACGAGGATCTTGAACTCGATCCTCTGGAGAATGGGGAGCCAGTGGAGACGGGCGAGGGTGGGGGTTATATGGTCGCGGAGGCGGGTGCGGGATAATACACGGGCTGCGAATGGATGGATGGATGGATGGATGGCTGGGTGGGTGGGTGGGTGGGTGGGTGGGTGGATGGATGGATGGATGGATGGATTATTCACACTTGCTAACATTGAATTCCATCTGAATAAAATAATAGATTATTTTCTAGAGGGGGAGAAGTTAGATAGTGTTAGTATTCAAAGGGATTTGGGTGTCCTTGTACACCATCTCAAAAAGTTAGTTTGCAGGTGCAGCAAGCAACTAAGAAGGGGAACGGCATGCTAGCGTTCATTTCAAAAGGTTTAGAGTACAAGAGTAGGGAAGTCTTGCTGCAACTGTATAGGGCTCTGGTGAGACCGCACCTAGAGTATTGTGTGCAGTTTTGGTCTCCTTATTTAATAAAGGACATACTTGCCTTAGAGGGGGGGCAGCGTAGATTCACTAGGTTAGTTCCTGGGATGAAGGGACTGACCTATGAGGATAGGTTGAATAAACTAGGGCTGTATTCTCTAGAGTACAGAAGAATTAGGGGGGATCTTATTGAAACATATAAGATTCTTAAAGGGCTAGATAAAGTAGACAGTGAGGGACTGTTTCCCCTGGTAGGAGAATCTATAATCAGGGGACATAATTTAAAAAATAATTTTAATTTTAAATAATTTTAAAATTAAGGGTCAGCCTTTTAGAACAGAGTTGAGGAAACATTTCTTCACTCAGAGGGTAGTGAATTTATGGAATTCACTACCCCAGAAGGCTGTAGATGCTTAGTCCTTGAACATTTTCAAGGCTGAGACTGATCAATTTTTGAAAAATAGAGGGATTAGGGAATATGGGGATAGGGCAGGTAATCAGAGGTAGATGAGAAGATCAGCCATGATCTTATTGAATGGTGGAGCAGGCTCGAAGGGCCAAATGGCCTACTCCTGCTCCTAATTCCTATGTTCTTAGTGTGTGTATGTTTGTGACTGTGTGTTAGTGTGTATATGTTTGTGACTGTGTGTGTTAGTATGTGTATGTTTGTGACTGTGTTAATGTGTGTATATTTGTGACTGTGTGTTAGTGTGTGTTTGTTTGTGACTGTTAATGTGTGTATGTTTGTGACTGTGTGTGTGTTAGTGTATGTATGTTTGTGACTGTGTGTGTGTTTGTTTGTAACTGTGTGTGTTACTGTGTGTTTGTTTGTGACTGTGTGTTAGTGTGCGTATGTTTATGACTGTGTTAATGTGTGTATGTTTGTGACTGAGTTAGTGTGTATGTTTGTGACTGTGTGAGTTGGTGTATGTTTGTGACTGTGTAGTGTGTGTTTGTTTGTGACTGTGTGTTCGTGTGTGTGACTGTGTGTGAGTTAGTGTATGTTTGTGACTGTGGGTTCATGTGTGTATGTTTGTGACTGTGTGAATGACTGTTTATGTGGAGTCCTGTAGCTGAGTGGTTAGAGCACTCACCTTACCAGTGACAGACCTGGGTTCAATTCCAGGCAGGTCAGGGTGAAACCTTGGGCAAGTTTCCTTACTCTGCACACCTGATAATAATCCTTCCAAAAAACAATACATTTTTCATTTCCATCCATGACTGTTTGTGGGGACGCTGCTGTGCATAATGGGCTGCCGCAATTCGCCCACAAATATACAATCAATTCACTTTACAGTATATTCTGAAGCACTTTGAGACACTTAGAAGATATGAAAAGTGCTATATCAAATGCAAGGATTATTATTATGTGAGACAATCTCTGCATCTGAGAGACAGTCAGTGTTGTGGGAGATTGTCTGAGACTGTTTAGTTGTGAGAATCTCTTTTTCTGCCTATGACTGAGCAAAGGAAGGATTAATCAGGAATCTTTATAATATCAATTGTGTCATTTATAATAGATTTCCAATAAATCATTCCAATGGTCATTTCATCTCTTCTCACTGCAGAGGTCAGCACTCTGAGGGAAAGACCGCTCACCTCCAAAACACAAGTCACTACACTTTACAATAAGCTGCGAAGTGCTTTGAGCAACCAGTTGAAAGGCAATACATCATATAGATTATTAAAGTCAGCCACAGTTCATAATATTTCTTCCTTGTGGAGTCTTGTAGCTCAGTGGTTAGAGCACCTGCCTTGTAAGCGAGAGACCTGGGTTCAATTCCGGGCAGGACAAAAACCTTGCACAAGTTTCCTTACTCCATGCGCCTGATAATAATCCCTGAAAAAAAAACTAATAAATTGACCAGTTCAATCCATGACTGTTTGTGGAACACTGCTGTGTGTAATCGGCTGCCATGTTTTGCCTGTATATAGTCAATTCACTTTACAGCATATTCTGTTGAGCGCTTTGAGACGTCTAGAAGATATGGAAAGCACTATACCAAATGCAAGGGTTATTATTATTTGATATAGCGCCTTATTACATCTTCTAGATGTCTCAAAGCATTTCACAGAATATACAGTCCTGTAAAGTGAATAGACTGTATATTTATGGACAAAATGCAGCAGCCAATTGTGTCCCACAAACAATCATGGATTGAATCCGTTAAACAGATTATGACACTGAAAGCAATCCACCAATCAACTAACTACTGGTTTACTACTGTTAGGTTTATGGATGTGCATCTGTAAAAAATTGTATTTGTCATAGCACCATTAGGAGTCCTGTAGCTCAGTGGCTAAAGCACTCACCTTACAAGAGAGACAGACCAGGGTTCAATACCAGGCAGGGTGAAATCTTGTGCAAGTTTCCTTACTCCAAACACCTAATAATAATCGCTCCAAATTTGTTTTAAAAAAATTGGTAATTTTCAATCCTTGACTGTTTGTGCGACACTGCTGTATGCAATTGGCTGCTGCGACCACATGTATAGTCAATTCACTTTACAATATATTCTGTGAAGCGCTTTGAGACATGATAGGCGTTGTCAAATGCAAGGATTATTATTATTATAATTAACATCAAAACATCTCAAAATGTTTGACTAGAAAATGCTATCAAGTGTCATGACTTTAGCAACAAACAGCACAACCAATCTATGCACAGCCATGAACAAAATGACCGACACAGACAAAAACTCCCTCAGAAAAAGAATAGACAAAGCGTTGATTTCAGGATGATCACTTTTAATCACAATTCAATCTAAAAAAATGTTTCGTTTTAACATCAGAAATAGACTCAAGAGTGTGATTGTCACAGAAAAGCCACATCCGAAAGTTGAAAACACAAGATTATCCATCAGCAAAGAATTGTACAAATACATTTAAAAACACATGGGGAACAAATGGCGAGCATTCTGTGTATAAAAATACTGTGCTGAAGTACACAAAGCACATTCACAAATCTGGTATCCAAATACAGTACTGAAGGAAACCTCAGTGTGTGTTGGCAGTGTGTGAAGTTGACACTGAGGCACTGACAGAGTGAAAATCTCTAGAGGTATGAAAAAGAACCCGATTTTCAAATCGAAACTGAATTTAAGAATTCTTTGATATCTTACATTTTTTAAGACAAAATGGTTAACATTAGAGGAATTTCAGGCCTCTGGTGATATGGGAACCTGCGGGTTTCCTGACTGAAGGAAACAGCAGCAATGTGGTCAGGCCATCAATGATGCTGGTGTCTCAGGAACACATCCCCACATCACCCACCAGCATCTCAAGGAAAGAAAATCAAACCCGAGGATGGCTACAGTCCCTGGTGACGACCGGCAGGTCCCATCTCGGAGATCGGTTGTGGATGGCGTTTGTCTTCAACTCCCAGTCACCGCAGACAGACAGACCGACCGAGGCCGGTAACGATAAAGGGTCCTTGCAGCCACCTGCCACATCGTTCTCCCAGCGACACTCATTTCACAGCAACAGCTACTTGCAGAGACACCAACAGGATTGGAACAATCCTTGCTTAACGAAACACCTCAAAGCACTTCACAAGTAGAGTTACACCCCTGCTGTATTATATGGCATGGCAAGCCCATTTACCGGCCGGTTTAACGTTGGCTTATCCAGCCCTGACACCCCCTCCCCCCTACACCCGCTGGACGTGTTAACCCTTCCCACCTTTCAGTTTCCTGCGGAAGTACTCGGGAGCAGCCTCATACAGCCACTCGGGATCCACCAGGCACAAGTCCCGCATGTAGCGGCGGGAGGTGTGCACCAGCTCATTGTACAGCACGCAGGCTGGCTTACAGTGGAACAGCACCGAGGAGGGGTGGATGGCCACCAGCTGCCGGGTGTCCAGGGTGACGTATGTCCCGTCCAGCTGCAGCTCGGCTGTGGTCAGGAACATGCTGTGGGCCAGGCACTGGCGAACATTCCCTGTGTCCGAACGGGAAGATTCAAACCGCATTCCCAGCTTCGGAAAAAAAAAAGTAAAGAGAATTACCCCCGAGATCTTCCCATTGTGTGATGGAGTTCTCTCCTCCAATAAGGCCATCACCTCCTACTCCCAATTCCCTGTTCATCACACAAACCCTCTCGTCCCCTTCTCCAGTATATTCTTATCTGAAGCGCTCTGTGATACTACCCTGTGCAAGGGGCACTATATATATTATGTATCCTTTCAAATGCCTCCAATTCACTTGGATCCAAAAGCTGCTGCTGATAATTAATTCCGCAACTTGCCGGGGGAAAAATGTCTACCCCACGTCTCCTTTCAGAATCCCTGAGGGGGGAGAAGATAAAGATCAGAGGGAAAGGAAGTGGCAGAAGGAGATATCAGAGAAAGAGATGAGAGAGAAATCAGATGAAGAGATCAGAGAGAGAGAGAAAGAGAGAGAGATCGAGGCATCAGAGAGACATTCTGACTGGAAGTACCAGGATGGCCAGAGCTTCAGGCTTTACCTTCCCGCAGATGTTGCGGAGTTGATGCCGGACCTCTGACACCATGTTCATGTTACGGCTGTTCACAAAGTTCTCTCTGCACCATTCCTGAACACAGAACAGTTAAAATAACTGTAGCAAAACGCTTTGCAGATACAATCAACATAAAAATGTAAACATATGCCCTGTTTGCAGGCTGTATTCTGGGTTGTAAGGGATCAGTCAGAGAGACCAGCCTCTGACACCCTGCACCTTGACGACCCGCTGGCTTGTTTACTCCAGAAGTGGCACAAAGCAGAAGAGGGGAAGGGCGGTGAAAGATAGAGAGGCGAGGGGTGGGGGGTGGGGGGAGGGGGGGGCCGCGGTGGAAGAGAAAGGAGGGGAAAAAAGAGAGAGGGGGGCAGATAACGGGAGTGAAAAACAATGGGAGTAGAGGAGAGGTGGGGTGGCTGTAGGAAGAAAGAGATAAAGAGAGGAGGAAAGAGGGAGAGGTGTGTACCTTGTGTCCGCTGACGTTCTTGAAGGCACGGTATATGTTGAGGAGGGTGATGTGGTCGCCCTCGCTGGAGGTGTACTTGGTGCGGGCAGCCTGCACCTCCTCCCGCTTGGCCGGGGGGCTGTACAGGACACTGTCCACGGACAGTAAGGAGACGATGGTGAGGATCTCCTCAGTGCAGTGGAAGTCTTGGGACAACAGGATAGTCTGAGAGACAGAGCGCAATAGAAAGAGCGTTACAGCAGCTCAGGGCAGCCGCTCCCACACTACCCACCCACAGGCACTGGCAAATAATACAATAATAATCCTCTTATTTGATAATAGCATCTTATCATGTTTTGGACAAATCACTAAGCTCTTCACAGAATACACTTCAACAACAACAACAGCAAAATTTCACTTATAGAGTGCCTTTCACGTCGGGAGGATGTCCCAAAGCGCTGGACAGTCAGGTCGGGACCCGAGCGGGAGTGGGGGAGGATCAAGGTAGGGGGAAGGAGAGGGGGAAGAGTTAGTTGGGGAGCCGAAGGCGCGGTCGAAGAGAAAGGGTCTTGAGACCGGCCTTGAAGAAAGAAAGGGAGGAGGCAAGGCGGAGGGGCTGTGGGATGGAGTTCCACACTATAGAATCATAGATCATAGAATCATAGAACGTTACGGCACAGAAGGAGGCCATTCGGCCCATCGAGTCTGTGCTGGCTCTTTGACTGAGCAAGTCACTTTCATTAACCCCAATCACCAGCTTTCTCCCCATAACCCTGCAAACCCGTCTTCCCCAGATACCTGTCTAGTTCTCTCTTAAAAGCTGCTATTGAATCGGACCTCACTACCTTTTCAGGCAGATCATTCCAAATTCGAACAACTCGCTGAGTAAAAAAACAACTCGCTGAGTATAAAATTTATTGACTGTAAATTTTATGGAGGAAACACGGCAGCCAATTGTGAACAGCAGTCTCTAACTGAAGGTTCCTACTTACTGCAAGGTAAACAGAACCGTGGATTAAGGAATTTGCCTAAAGTTTTGCCTTGAGTAGGAATTGGACCCAGGGGAAAGGGAGAGGGTTAGGGGGCAGGGAGGGAGTTAAAGGCGGGGGATAGAGGCCAGGGTGGGGTATAGGGCGGGTGAGGTCCCACATTACCTTAGAGAGTCTGGGCTCCAGGGGGAAGGCTGACATTTTCTTGCCCAGTGGTGTGAGGTGTATCTGGTTGTCCTGACGCTCCACGGCCCCCAGGAGTTGGAGCTGCTCCACAGCCGCCTGCACAGCGCCTGCAGATACCCGAACTGGGTTAGCGAGCGGCACACACTCTGGCTATCTACTGACTGCGCTGACTAAACTCCGCGCTCGACACCCGAGGGGCACGACAGACGCTGTCATCTCCTTACCTGGTGACGGCTTGGACATGAAATCAAAGGTCAGGATGTTGGGAACCCGGAGCGCCAGGAGCTGCAGCACAACACTGGTCAGGTTACACCTGTAGCAGGACATCAGCCGTTACACATGTGTACACACACACACAGACTAGGCACACACGTGCACACACATACACACATGCACACGAGGGACACACACACGCAAGTGCAAACACCAACTACAGCACAGGCACACAACATAGACAGACACACACAACAACTCCAACAAAAAACATGACTGATGTAGGGATGGGGGGCTGAAGCCAGCACAGGGAGTGATAATGCTGGGGTCAGGAGAGCCGGCTCACTGACCTCTGGATCTCCGGCACTGTCATGTCCAGCAATTTCTCAAACTCTTCCTCGGTGTAGAGGCGGTAACACAGACCGCGATCCTCCCGACCAGCTCGCCCCGCCCGCTGCCAGGCCTGGGCTTTAGAGACTCGCTGAACAGCCAGTACCTCCAGGCCACTCTCTGCACAACAAGTACATCCATCAAATAATATTTATATACGCCTCACTTCGACAAACAAACTGACACACAGGAAACAACAAATTCTATATACACAGCGCCTTTCACATGGGGAGGACATCCCTAGACGTTGGGATAGTCAAGGATTTACACCCGAGCTGGAAGCAGGATCAGGAGGGGATGGAGGGAATGGAGAGGGTGACCAAAGGCACGGTTGGAGAGGAGGATCTTCAGACAGGCCTTGAAGGAGGTAAGGGGTCAAATGAAGGGACTGTGGGATGCAGCTCCAAAGAGTGAAATGTGTAACTTTTGTTTCTTTGAGACAGATTCCCTGTGAAACGTGCAGCACTCACCAGGGTTATAGCGTTTGGCTTTGACCATCCCCGAGTCCACCACGTACTTGATACCCGGGATAGTGATGGAGGTTTCCGCGATGTTTGTGGACAGAATGACTTTCCGACAGCCCTGGAGGAGCACACAGCACTCGGGTTACTGGCCCCCAAACCCACACCACCACAAACCCACAGTCAACACAAACTCAGGCAAAGAGCAGCCATAAACCAGACATGCCTCTCACCCCATCAAGGCAGTTCTCACCCAAAGTTGATCACAACGGAAGCCAGTTATAATTATAATAATCCTTGCATTTAATAATTCCCATGATTCAGAGGATTCAATTGAAGATCCTGGTCCTCACCTTTAAAGCCCTCCATCGACTTGCACCTCCCCTCTGCGACCTCCTAACCCCCTACCAACCTGCTCACTCCCTCCGCTCAGTGGGCTCCAGCCTGCTCCATGTCCCCTGACCCACCTGCCCCACCATTGGCAGGCAAGCCTTCAGCAACTCTGCCCCCAACCTCTGGAATTCCATCCCGCAATCCCTCCACTTTGCCCCCTCCCTGGCCTCCCTTCCCGTTCCCAACCCTCTCGGTCTGAAACATTGACTGTCCAGTGCCTTGGGACGTTCTGCCGACATGAAAGGCACTAAACAAATGTAATTTTGTTGATGTTACTGCATTTGATACAGCACCTTAGCATGTTGTTGAGATGTCTCAAAGCACTTCACATACTATATTTCTGTAAAGTGAATTGACTGCATGTTTTGAGGGTGAAACACGGAAGTCAATTCTGCACAGCAGTGTCCCGCAAAGTCACGAATTGAGTGACCAATTTTTTTTAGAGGGATTATTACCCCCGGAAAGCCACCCACCATTTAACTAATAATCGGGTTCCTACTTACTGCTGGGAAGGGAACGGCGATATGGAAATTTCCCGATATGGATATATCGGTTGGCTCATATGGAGATATACCGAAATATTGATATTTTCTGTTTTTTCGCACTGCGCATGTGCGCGCGCATCGGAATGCGCTTCCATTCGGGGCCTATCTTCTCAGGAGGTAAATATCTTTCTCTCTCTGTGTCTCTCACTCTCTCCATTTCTGTGTTTTTCTGTCTGTGTCTCTCTCCCTCTCTCACACCCCCCCCCATCTCTATCTATCTGTATATTATCACACCCACACCCCCCTCTCGCCCCCCCACCACCCCCCGCCGTCCCTCTCTCGCACCCTCCACCCCCGTCGTCTCTCTCCCCCACCCCCCAGCCGTCTTTCTCCCTCCCACCCCCACCGTCTCTCTCTCCCTCCCCCCCCAGCCGTCTCTCTCCCCCCTCCAGCCGTCTCTCTCCCCCCCTCCCCCCAGCCATCTCTCTCCCCCTCTCCCCAGCCGTCTCTCTCCCCGATATATCGTTTTTACCTCGATATATCGTTTTTTCGATATATCGATATTTTTTAAATGTCTATATCGGCATATCGATATGAAAATCATATCGGGTTTTAGCGATATATCGCCGTTCCCTACTGCTGGGTAAGCAGAGATATATGCAATATGGAAACTTGTTAAACGTTTCACTCTGCCCAGGAATCAAACACAGGTCTCTCGCTTGCAAGGCCTCTAACCACTAAGTTATGGGACTCCATGTAATAAATGTGTCTTGACAGCTGCAGACTCGCTGGACAGAAACACAGACACTGATGTAAAGCACTGTGTCCAGAGCTCGGTGAGGTGTGGCTGGGTACCTTGTGCGCTGCCTGGAAGACGCGGAGCTGCTGTAAATGAGGGAGCGAGGCATAGAGAGGGATGACCCACATGGTCGCTGAGTCAGCTGGCAGCTGCTTGCTGATCTCCTGGCACGACCTGCTCATGGCTTCGATCTCCTCTTGGCCCGTCAGGAAGACGAGGATGTCATGTGAGGCCGGGGCTTCCTATCAACCACAAGGGGTAAATCGTAAATTCTTGCAACAACAAAGGAGGCCAATCAACCCATCTGCCTGTGCTGGCTCTTTGAAAGTGCTACAGCGGGTCCCACTCACTGCCCTGCTCATGCCCAAAGCCCTGCATATTTTTCCTTTTCAAGTCCCGATCAACATTTCCCCCTCCCCCCTTGCTCACCTGATGGATCTGAAAGATGGAGACCAGCGCTGCATTCAGGTAGTCACTCTGCGGGCTCTTGGTATAGAAGATCTGGATGGGATGCTGTCTGCCCTCCAGGTACAAAACCGGAGCTCGATTAAAGTAATCAGAGAAGAGGTCCACATCCATGGTGGCAGACATGATGATCACCTTTAACAACAACAACCTCCATTTATATAGCGCTCCACAGTGGGGGGGCAAAGGAGTTAATCAAACATGGTGACTGGTAACCGCGGGCAACCAACCGCCTGTTACACCGATTATCGGCAATCGGCAGCTAACAACAACAAAAACCTTTATTTATATAGCACTCTCCACGCAGGACGGCGTCTCGGCAGAGGTGCCCACTCTCGCGGCTCACCTTCAGCGGCACCTTGTTCAGTTCCCGACGTTTGCGCTGGGCTGCCTTCACTACACCGAACAGTACGTCAGTATGCACAGTGCGCTCGTGGGCCTCGTCCAGCACAGCCACGCTGTAGCGCCGCAGCAATGGGTCCCCAATGGCTTCCCGCAGCAGCATCCCATCCGTCAGGAACTTGATCTTCGTTTCATCGCATGTGATGTCCTCAAACCGCACAGTGTAGCCGACCTGGAGCGAGGGCGAGGGAAGAAGGCAAACAGTGAGTGGGGTATCCGCAGCCTCACATCCTATTTTAAGGTTTTTTTCCCCCCCTGACCTGTAGATGTTCTGTCTTTCACGCGAAGATCCCTTCGCGCCCCCTTGTCACCATATTAGTCACGGGCAAACCTAGACAGCAGGCATCATAGGAACAGGAGTAGGCCATTCAGCCCCCCAAGCCTATTCCGCTATTCTATTAGATAATGATTAATGTGTACCACAACACCATTCACCCGCCTTTGCCCCACATCCCCTGACATAATAATCCGCTTCAGTCTTTAAAACATAAATGATCCTGCCATAATCCTCATCTTTTGGGGGAGAGTTCCAGATTTCCTCAACCCCTAGGCTGTCAGCAAGGCATCCACACAGATGTGGTCCTTCCAGCAGAATCTGGGCAGTGATCAGGAGCAGAAACCATGGCCAATCCCCCCCCACCCCACCCACCGCCACCACCATTTTCGATTCATTTCATTGTAAATTAAATAATTTATTTTGAGTAATTTGAGCCATGACATATAGTAAGTGTGATATGGCTTACTAAGCATTAAACAAAACAACTTTAGAGATGTCTAGAAGCTGTGAAAAGCTCGATATAAAATGCAAATATTATTATTATAAGGTTCTCAAAGCTTTTCACTCTATTGTAGACTAATCATACAGAATTAATTGCTATCAACTTCTCGAATGTTGTAGCATGCGACTACCAGGCAAACTAGATTCTTCCGTGTTTATTTCCATCTCCTATGTGTACCCCACTTTGACTCAGACCCCCACCTCCTTGTGCATCACCACCAGTGGCCAAAAATTCCATCACTCTGCCTCTATCCCTCTGCCTCGCACCCTCTAACCATCCTTAAATCCCCTTCTCTTTTGCTCGGCATCCAAAGCTAAACTGGCCCAGTTATTACCAATGAACCCAACTTGGTTGTCTTCTCCTCGGAGACCCTGGCCGCCAACGATATTGCCGCCACTCGGCGGGGTTGAGTGACCGCGATGATACCTTGCCGTCCGATCCCGGCTTCATATAGGTACTGAGGCACCTGTGTCGTCTTCCCCGATCCCGTCTCACCTCGAAGGCAACACAACAGATTAGCAACGAGGGAATCCCTTCCTTTCTTCCTCCCAAAACCAGATGTCGCCCACTAAACACAGTCACTCCACTTTATCAGTAAAACCTGTGAAGCGCTTTCAGATGTCTCAACAATATAAGGCGCTGTATCAAATGTATTAACATTATTGTGTGAGGAGCATCCCCGCACCCTCCACACACACACTCTCTCACACACACACTCTCTCTCTCTCACACACACTCTCTCTCTCACACACAAATTTAGGGTGGGGATTATCTCTCTCCCCCCAGGATAAAAAACAATCAGCTGCCAATGAATCTGTATTTGTAGGAAACCGCAGCACAGGGGGTGCGCGAGGCCGGGCTGCAGGCCTGAGGCCGGGGCTACGGGTACCGATGAGGATGGCGCTGTCCAGCAGGCGGAGGTGGCTGAGCAGGCGGGGCCGGGCCTGGTGAATGGGGAGGTTCCGCCGCTGCTGCTCCAGGCGCTGCTCCCTCCCGTAGCCGGGGCCGTAGCCTCGCGGCGGCCCGGGACATGCTTTAAACCTCTTGGCGGGAGGAGGATTCATGGCGGCAGCTCCCAGCCCGCGGCCCGGAACCGGAAACTCCGCCAGTCACCATGGTTACCCTGCCCCCACCCCCTCCTAGCCCGTCACCATGGTTACCCTGCCCCCCTCCCCCGCCCCCCAGCCCGTCACCATGGTTACCCTGCCCCCACCCCCTCCTAGCCCGTCACCATGGTTACCCTGCCCCCCCCCCCCCCCCCCACAGCCCGTCACCATGGTTACCCTGCCCCCAACCCCGCCCAGCCCGTCACCATGGTTACCCTGCCCCCACACACCCCCAGCCCGTCACCATGGTTACCCTGCCCCCACACACCCCCAGCCCGTCACCATGGTTATCCTGTACAGATGTGGGACCTAGCCTAATGTAATAACAATCATCTCAAGCAAGGATAAGGAGGCAGAGGGAGGCCTTGGATAGAATGGCATTTGTCACTCTGACCAGAGTTGTTTCTGTACTGTGGGGAGCATGAAAACCCGATTAGAGGGGTTTGTGAAGGAAGTAGAGGGAGAGGAAGGAGCAAAGCTGGGAAGCAACAACTTGTTCCAGGACCTTGGAGAGGAAAGGCAGGTTGAAAATGGGAGCGGTAATTTGAGGGCAGGAATGAGTCCAGGGAGGTTTTTTTTTACAGGAGTGATGGCTGCCGTTTTAAAAGAGATGGGTACAGAGCCAGTGGACAGGGAGAGGTTAATGATGTCTGTGTGTAGAGGGGCAAGGAGGTGGGGAGGTAAGCAGAGGGGTAGAGATGGGATAGAGGGAGCAAGTGGTCAGTATCATCATAATAATAATAACAATAATACTTGCATTTGATATAGCGCTTTTCACATCTTATCGATGTCCCAAAGCGCTTCACAGAATATACTGTAAAGTGAATTGACTGTATATTTGTGGGTGAATCGCGGCAGCCAATTGCACACAGCAGTGTCTCACAAACAGTCGTGGATTGAAATGACCAATTTTATTATTGTGTTTTGTTTGCACGGATTATTATTAGGCGTGTGGAGTAAGGAAACTTGCCCAAGGTTTCGCCCTGACCTGCCTGGATTCGAACACAGGTCTCCCTAGCTTGGTCTTCCCAGTTGCAAGACAAGTGCTCTAACCACTAAGCCACAGGAGCTCCTTAATCATGTGGGTTAATGTGGTGATGAGAGGAGTGGGAGACAGGTTCGAAGGTGTGGAGGGAGAACATAAGAATTAGGAGCAGGAGTAGGTCATTCGGCACCCCCGTGCCTGCCCCGCCATTCAATAAGATCATGGCTCATCTTCTATTCTAACTCCACCTACCTGCCTTATCCCTGTTAAATTATCTATTTATAAAAACTTGCAATCTGTCTTTATGTTCCTAGTGAGTTTGCCCTCATAATCCATCTTCTCCCTCTTAATCAGTTTTTCTTTGTTGGTCTCAGAAGCCCTCCCAATCAACAACAAATTAACAACAAATTACACTTATAAAGCGCCTTTCACGTCGGGAGGACGTCCCAAGGACTTCCCAATCCTCAGGTTTACTGCTCTTTTTGGCAGTATTATAGGCCTCTTGTTTTAATTTTATATTTTCCTTAACTGCTCTAGTTCGCTATGGTTGAACCACTTTCCCCGAGGTACTTTTATTCCTCAAGGGAATATGTGATCACTGGGAATTATGTACTATATCTTTAAACGTTTGCCATTGCTGGCCTACTATCATATCCTTTAATCTAATTTCCCAGTCTATTTTAGCTAAATCCTCCTTCATACCTGCAACGTTGGCTCTATTTAAATTTAAGACCCTTGCTTTGGACTTAACTATATCACTCTCTAACTTTACCTAATTACCTATCTTTCCTATATGCCGAAAACCCCAGAATATTTAGGTCCCACATTTGGTCTCCCTGTAACCGCGTGTCAGTAATGGCTACTAGATCATATCTATTTGTGCCATTAATTCTTCTATCTTATGAATGCTTTATGCATTCAGATATAGTGCCTTTCATTTTGATTTCTTACTACAGTATTTCCCCTAGTCGCTAATACCCTATTTTCTTTGCTGAGCCTCTGGTCCCTCCTTGAACCACACTGTTTATCTCCCTCACTAATCTACTCTACCACCTTCATCATTCTTAGTTTTGCTGGTTTACTTTTAACTGTAATTGTAACCTTCCCTTCCTCCTCCCCCCACCCTTGGTACTTTAAAGCTCTGCCTATTTCCCTATTTATTCAAATGTAATTTTGTTATTATTATTCGTTTTGCCAGGACATTGGTCCCAGCCCGGTTTAGGTGGAGCACATCTCTATGGAAGCCCATCTCTTTTTTCCCCTAATACTGGTGCCAGTGGCTCATAAAATGAAACCCCTGCCCTCCGCACCTTTCAGCCACATATTTATTTCCTTTGTTTGTGCCTGTACCAGTCAGCACATGGCTCAGGCAGCAATCCCAATATCATCACCTTGCATATTCTATCTTTTAATTTAATTTCCAGTTCCTTGAACTCACTCCTCAAGTCATCCCTACCCATATTGTTGGTACCTATGTGAATTACCACAATTGGATTGTTTCCCTCCTGCCTCAAATTCTCCTCCGGCCCTGCAGAGACTTCTTTCACCCAGGGCCCAGGAAGGCAACAGAATCTTTGTTGTGGCTGCAGAGAAGTGTGTCTGTCATCCTCACAATCTCATCCCCAATTACAATTATATTCTGTTTATCTCCCCCTACTTGTGTGGCCTCCTGTACAGAGGTGTTGGGTGTCAGATTTCTCACCCTCCTCACAGGCTTCCTTGTGCACACAGGTTGCAAGTATCTCGTACCTGTTAGACAAGGTTAAAGCCTGAGCCTCTCTGCCATTCTCTCTGGGGTCCCCTTACCTACCTTACTATCAGTCACCCTGTCCTGTCCCTAACTAGTAACACTATCCACACATTCCCTAAGACTCAGGTGAGTGACTGGCTCAAAGTTGAAACTATCCAGAAAGTTAAGAACATAAGAATTAGGAGCAGGAGTAGGCCATTCGGCCCCTCGAGCCTGCCCCGCCATTTGATAAGATCATGGCTGATCTAATTACCTGCCCTATCCCCATATCCCCTAATCCATCTGTTTTTAAGAAAATCTATCAGTCTCAGCTTTGAAAATGTTCAAGGACTGAGCATCTACAGCCTTCTGGGGTACTGAATTCCATAAATTCACGGTTACCGCCCAATAGTCCGAAGGTTCATTAGTCTGAAGGTTCAATAGTCCGAACAAGGTTCGTTAGTCCGAAGCTTCCCCTAACTCTAACCCTAAACATAACCCTAACCCTAAGGATGGAAACGTTCGGATTAACATACCTTATTTCATTTTCGGTTCGGACTATCGAGCGGTAACGCCCCCTGGCTACCGCTGGTATAGGAAATTTGTGTGTTCGGACTATCGAACCTTCGGACTATCGAGTGCCCCCCAAATTCACTACCCTCTGAGTGAAGAAATGTTTCCTCAACTCTGTTCTAAAAGGCTGACCCTTAATTTTAAGATTATGATCTCTGGTTATAGATTCTCCTATCAAGGGAAACAGTCCATCACTGTCTACTTTATCCAGCCCTTTAAGAATCTTATATGTTTGAATAAGATCTCAATATTTGTGGGCAAAACGCGGCAGCCAGTTGCACACAGCAGTGTCCCACAAATAGTCGTGGATTGAAATGACTAATTTTATCATTGTGGCTTTCGTGGATGGATTATTATTAGGCAATGTGGAGCAAGGAAACTTGCCCAAGGTTTCGCCCTGACCTGCCTGAATTCGAACATGGGTCTTGCGCTTGTAAGGCGAGTGCTCTAACCATTGAGCTACAGGAGCTCCACAGTTCATCCTTTCCCTGATGCAGTGCAATGTCTGTACCTTGGATTCCAGCTGAGTTACTGTGAGCTGCAGCTTCCTCAGTTGCAGACATTTGCTGCCGATATAGTAACCTGGGCTCAGCCTTCCATCAACTCCCACATATTACAGTCCTCACACCACACCTGCCATTCTCTCCTCTCTCTCTCTCCATCTGTATTTTAGGTTATTATTATTATTATTTTTTTTAAAGTTTTTTTTTTAAAAAGCTTTTGTGCTTGCCCTGGTTCAGTTGTTTAAGTATGAAGTCAAGCTGATGTCACTTTTTGTTTATCTGTAGTTCCCCCACTCCGCCTCGTGCTCTCCTTTCCCCGCTCCCCTATCACATCACACACCACATGATTCCTCTCCCAATATCTCTGTCATCATAGCACCAGTCAGTCACCACACAGATTGAGATTGACATTCAGACCGGTTCTGCCACAAGTCCTTAAATGCCCTATTTTGGGAGAGTTGAGGGACCATGGCAGGGATTGGAGGCAGAGCGCAGAGGAGGAAAATTTTCTTTTGAAAATATATATTTATTTATAAATACAATATAATAATTGGTACAATAGAAATCCCAATCTAGCACAAAGTACAATACCTGTATCTTCTTTTCCATTTTTCCCTTTCTCTCAAATCAAATCGAATCCCAAATCGGTCACCTTAAATCCCCTCCTTTCCCTCCACTCTCCCTGATCCCGACCCTAGCTCGGGTCTGAAATTCTGCCTGTCCAGCACCTTGGGACGTCCTCCTGACATGAAAGGCACTGTACAAATGTAATATTGTTGTTGTTTCTCCCGATACTAGAACATTGCAGGGAGGAGGAAAGTATGTAGTTCTGGTCAAAATACCTGATCAAAATGTGCAAATTCCATACCAACAAATAGCAAGAGCTTTTGTGTTAACCTTAACAACACACTCCATTGTGTTCCATCCTGAGCTTGCTTTACAGCTCCTCGGTATAGTCTCTCTCCCTCTCTCTCTGTGACTAAGCTAGTTATGTATTTGGACTTATATTACAGTATAATAATCCTTAATAATTAATATAATAATTAATATAATAATCCTTGTGTTTGATATAGTGACATCAATATCCAAAGGTTTTGTGGTGGCTCCACAGGTAACTGGTGATTGGGGGGATTTGTAGGCAAATACACAGTGGCTAGTTGATGAACAGAATGTTCCCCTAGGCAGAATAAACTCCTTTCTTCTCTATCCCCACTGCCTAAAACTAAATGTGGTCACTCGATCCACAGCTGCGTGTGGGATAGCGCTGGGAACGAGACTGAGCTTCAGCTAGGGGCTGAGGTAATCTAACTTAGTAGTGCAGACAAAACAGTTTACATTTCAAATTGAAAGTACAACAAAACAGCTTACAACAACGGTTCCTTCGGCCACAGTTCCTCAAAATAAAATCCCACTAAGTAAAATAATAATCCTTGCCTTTGATATATAGCACCTGATCACATGTTTCAGACATCGGGAAGCATTGGCCAGCTGGACTGAATCATAGAATCGTGGAATTATACAAAACAGAGGGAGGCCATTTAGCCCATCGTGTCTGTGAGGCTTTTTATTCTCCACAGAGGGGCTTTCACCTACCAAATCACCTCCGCAGTAACAGAGATCAATTCTAAGCCTGATCCAAGATCAATGGTACAAGAATAACTTGCGCCAAGTCAGAGACCACAACTAAAGTGCAAAGATTTATTTTAAGTTGAACCTTTGAATAAGAAACACACAAATAGATTAACAAACTGAATGCAAACAGAGCAATTTGTGATTGAGATGGTGGGTGTGCTAGAACACTAAATGATGCTCAGAGGCAGCAAACACCTCCACAATAGAATGATTTCTTCCCTTTTTTAAAAAAAATACTTTCCTTTGGTTAGATTTTTAAAAAATTGTATTTGAGACGCCATCAAGCGTGGAGGATGCTAAATAAATCAAAGTTGCTAAGTGTTGAGCATTTAGCAATAGATCAGTCAACAACAACAGGCAACAGTAGTTTTATGTCCGACCCCATGTGTGTTTTATAGCCGACCTCATGTGTGTTTTTTATTTCTTTCATTAAAGACCATTCCATTACTACACTCAGCAGACCAAGCTCACCTACAGAAGTGTCGTGTGCAGCCGCTCATCACACACAGCCTCCAAAAGATGTATAAAGTCATTGCCGTTGCAAGCCAGTGTAGAATGTTTAACTTGGGTACCAACAGAGTCAGATACCCCTTATCCTTCACCCCAGGAAAGGAAAGATCAGTTAAATAGGATGGCTGCCTTTTGCTCCAACTGGTTATATCTCGTTAAAATGAGACAAACAGGTCATTCTTCAAAATAAACGTGATGACTAAATTACAGTCAACCAGAGTGATTTGGGTAGCTGCAGCTTCAGTAGCTTCAGTAGCTGCAGATTTGATCATAAATCAGTTTAAAATGCTGTTTCCTACTGAAGTTAACATAGCCACTCTGGGTACATAGGGGGCTGTCCCCTAAACCATCAGAGTGACTAAGATGGGACATGTGGACCCCAAATCTATGTTTAAAAAAAATTCATGAAGGTTTATGAAGCTTTGCCAACAGCACTCAGTGTTGGCTTCTTGGATTGATATACACTATTAAAATGCAAATGTGGTGACTCATAAATGCAAAAAAAATTGGCTTTAGTATCTTATATTACCCTGATATCTATCCTGAGTGGCAAGGTCTCCCATTGTGAAGTGAATTTGTCAGAACAGCACAAAATCGTTAAAATTAAGGAGGATCAGTGTATTCCCAAATAAAGCATTATGATTTTAAAAAAAACAGGATATTCACATTCTACCTCTGTGAAACCCTGACAAGGAAATATTGACATGTTATGATGTAGTAAAGACTCAGTAAAGTTATTTCAGAAATAGTTTGTGGTTTAATGGAAGCCACTAAAATAAGTATTCTAGAAGGATTCAGTTCAAAGGATTCTCCATCAGAATCTCTCTAATAATAATCCTTGCATTTGATAGAGATCTGCACTATGGCAATCTGTGGATATCTGGTCTCAGCATCGAAACATCACAAAGCACTTCACAAGATTTACTGTAGATTAGAGAGACAGGGATTTGAAAAGGCAAGCTTTTCTAGCTCTTCCAAAATTGGCCCGAGCAGTCATGTTTCTACCAAATATGTCTTGGAATATAAATTGACACAGTGGTCCTGTGCAATTTCAAAATGATAGTAGAATTGGCCAAAGGACCATTGTAGTGTAGAACAGCACCTAACATAACCTTGTGAGTTATATTATAACTCAATGCAAATCTAGAGAAATGTAACATTAAACCGAGTGTTTCAAGAAATCAGGTATCTCAAACAGAGATGTGGTCTGCACTGTTTCTAAGCTCGTACTATAGCAGTAAATATTTTGCCTTTTTAAAAACCTGTATTAATGGTTTAATTAATAATAATCCTGGCATTTTGTATAGCACCTTGTCATGCCATTGTGATATCTGTTGCTTCCAGCTCATACTCATGAGCTCAGCTCATGCTTCCACTCCCAGCCATGTCTGTTTGAAAGATGGTGACGGCAGTGGAGGAGGGTAGGCGCAACCGCTACCGAAACCGCAACTGAGGCCATAAGTACAGGAGGCAGAGCTGCTCACCGTGTGTCTGTGGGGAGTTGGGGCAGGTCTCCCTGAACACCGGCATTTCGTCGTCATCGGCCATGAACATGGGGAACTCGCTCAACAACAACATCTTGGGGCGGTTCCCCTGTGAGGCCTTTTGCCGGGTCCGGTGCTGCCAGCGGCGGATCATCTGGTCACTGGAGATCCAGACTGTGGTGAGGCTGCTGCTGCCGGGCGAGCTGGCCAGACACACCGTGACACAGGCACCAGGGCCGGCAGCAAGTCATCAGCTGAGGAGCATTAACCTTCCCTCCCTCTCCCCCTTACCCCCCTTTCTTCCCCCTCTTCCTCCCTGACTTTACCCCACCTTTCCCTCCCTCTCCCCCCTTACCCTCTTTTCCCCCTTTCTCCCCTGGCCCCATTTCCATGACTGTTTGTGGGACACTGCTGTGCACAATTTGGCTGTCGCGTTTCGCCCACAAATATACAGTCAATTTTCCTACTCTCCTTCATCCTGCCCCTCCCGCTCCCCCCCTGCTCTTGTCCCTACCTGACTGTACAGCGCCTTGGGACGTCCTCTCGACGTGAAAGGCCCTATATAAATGTAAGTTGTGATTGATTGATTAATCTGAAAGCGCTTCACTAGCCCCAAAACGTATATTTGGTTATTATGCGAGCTCGACGATAAGTTGTTCCATTAATAGCTTTTAATGTGCCATTAATCTATTATCTCATTGTTACATGAGGCACTAAAATGGCTGCTTATTCTGAACATCTTTTCCACATCCCAGTTACTATTTAAGAAAGGCCTGGTGTACAATTTCACTGGCAAAAAAAGCCTTCAACCTATAAGCGACCAGATTGTGCAGCGCTCTTTGGTGTTATTTCTGTTTATTGATGTACAGTAAAAGCCCGTTTATCCGGCACCCTCGGGACCTGGTCAGTGCCGGTTAAACGGCATGCCAGATATTTGGGCGTTCAGCTGCTGAAAACCCAACACAAAAAACAATGTACTTAAAAAAAAGTTTTAATAAATTTTTTTTAAACATACCATATTAATAATAGACTAAATAATAACAGAATATTGTATGAATACTTACCAATAAAGCAATAAATATTAATTACAGTCTATAAACACAGCACACAATCAAAGGGGTACTCTTTTTTTCTCTCTCACACGCACACACTCGGTCAGTCTGGCATCTCAATGGCTCCAAACCCAACCTCCCTCCACTCCTCCCATTTTTCATCTAAATTAATCAACTCACCCCCTTCCTCTCCCCCACCTCTCTCTCCCCCTCCTCTGTCTTTCTCCCTGCCCACCTTCCCTCTCTTTCTCCTCCACCCATGCCCCCCTGCTCTTTCTCTCTCTCCCCCTGCCCCCACCCCCTCGCTCTCTCCCTGCCTCGCTCTCAAACTCAGCAGCATTCAGAGGTAATCATACTGTACTCTGTGAGGGGAAAAAATGGCAATGCCACCTTCAGGCACCATTAGCATTCCAAAATACTGATACGAGGGGAACAAAATGCAATTTTGCCGGATAAGATCTGGTTAATCGAATGGGGACCTTTTTTTGAGGTGTCGGTTATACAGAAGTTTACGGTTGATCGGATCACGGATAAACGGGCTATTACTCTCTTCAATAGACCTCTTAAAAATCCCCCCTTAAAAAGGGGAAGATAAGGAGTTATGTATCATACGTAATAATCCTATTATTTGATGCAGCACCTGGGATGTTGAAACATCTCAATGGGAAGGGAAAACCGACAACAAATTATACATTGCCTTGGTTTTCTCCATTGACAGAATGTAAAAAAGCTTTAATTCCAGAACTTTTCTGCTCTGCTCAACGTTCCTGCGATATTAATTTCCTGTGCATTATGCAGTATTACACAATGCGTTTGAAAATTATTACCTTTACAGTAAACCTCTTAGCAATTTTGCCACTGCAACAACAAGACAACAACAGCAACAACAAAATTACAAAATTACACTTATAAAGTGTAATTACACTTATAAAGTAATTACTTATAAAGTGTAATTTCACGTCGGGAGGATGCTCAAAGCACTGAAAAAGAGACTCAGAACTCCACAGAACTGCGATCTGACTGTTATTCTCAGGCTGTCACGGCTGCTTGGTGGGGTGTTCGCTGTGATGGTGTAACATGTCCCTGGCGGGTTCCCCATTTATTGAAGGGAGATCAGATTGTCCTGAATCAGAGTTTATTAGAGGCAGCTGTGTCTCTTCCATCTTCCTGGGATGGTTTTAAGCCCATTTTCAGTCGGATCTAAATTATCTTCTTGTTTATCAAAGTCCTGAAGATCTTCCCATACGACATTGACGAGCTTCTCCCATCACACATTTCTGAGGAACCTAAACTCTTTTTCCTTTCGGATTTCAAAACAGAAAAACCTTGAATTTTACAATAAAGTAGAACCCGCTGAAGTTCTGCTAAATCAACAACAGACGACCTATACATGACATCCCTTTGTGATACTGCCCTATATATATCAAACACAAGGATCATTGTGATTATTAGGTGGGATGTAAGAAGCCTACATTCATGGTATTAGAGGAAAACCATGTCCTTCACTTATTATGCTCATTTGGGATTTTGTTGATGCAACAAACGTGCATAAAACTATAAGTATAGCTACAGGAAATAAACAATTTAATTACATTTTTGTAGAAGAGAATTTAAGGTCTATTCATCAACTATATAGTTAAAATATTTATTAATAGTAATCCTTATACTGTATTTGGTATCACGTCTTTAACATCAGCAGGAAGTCACAAAGTGTTTCACCAGATATACTGTACAATGTTTTGACTGTGTTTTGTAGACCAGTACAGCAGCCAATTTGCACATAAACAATATTCCACGAACTTGCATGAGGTGAATGACTAATTTTATTTGGAGGAATGTTGGCACAGGCAGCAGGAGAAACTTCCTCTCATTGTGAATAGTGCCGAGGGATCATTAACATCCACCTGAAAACGCAGACTAAACCTCAGTTTAATGTCCCTGAAACATGGCACCTCCAACAATGTAGCCCTCCCCAACAGGGCTACATGATGATTGGTGTGTCATCACAGACTATAAGTGTTCCAGGTCCTGATGCGAGCCTTGAACACACAACCTTGTGACTCTGAGTGCTAACCAACTGAAAGGAGCTGCCATTTCCTGCCACACTAACATTGAAATTGAAGATGTTAAATACAACAACAGGAAACAGGACAATGCCTAGTTGTTTATCCAACATGGTGCCTGTTCCTGGAATTAATCCAAATAAAATGTTTTCAATTCATAAAATGTTATAGTGGAGAGAGAGAGAGAGAGGGACCTGGAAAGAGAGGCCGGCTACTCCTTTTTATTTATTATTTTATTCACATTAGAGGCGGACAGTTCCAGACTCAGTTGTTCCTCTAGGAACCTCTCCATGGCTCTGCTGACCGGCAGGACACAACTATCAGGTCCCGGGCCTCTGGCACCATTCCTCCTGACTGTTCTTCTCAATAGGTTGAGAGAAGTAAGTCTTATAATAAATGTAGACAGAGCCTGGGAAGGATGTTATAACCGTGGACAGAATATGCGGGGGGGTGGTGGGGAATATATAGTAATATAAAATAACTGGAAAATGATGGGGGACAATTCCGTTGTACCCATCATCTTTCAGTCTCCCAGTTCTCTCACTTGTAAGGCAATTGTTCTAACCGCTGAGCTTTAGGATTCCAGAGCACCTGCCAGTGGTGAAGCACGATGTTGAGCCGAGGTGTCCATAGTCACGGTTGAAGAGGAAGGTCTTCAGGTACATCCGAAAGATGGCGCAAGGCAGACGGATTCAGGGAGTGGCTAGCAACCGAAAGCGCAGCAACCGATGGTGAAACAGTGCCCATGAGGGACAAGCAGGAGGCCAGAGCCAGTCAAGAGGACGCAACGGATAGTGGGTCGGGGAGTAACCAGGTGAGAGAATAGGGAGGTGCTAGGGCGTGAAGGGATTTGAAGACAAGTGTGAGGATCTTGAAATCATTGTGTTAACCAACACAAAGCCCAATACCTCCTCAAAATCCTCTCTTGAACTTACCAGGCCGTTTCTATCTTGCCTTTCACAACTAAAGTTCTGGAAAGTGTTCACACCTCTCCCTCCTCTCCCAACTCGAGATCCTCCAGTCTGGGTTCTGCCCTGTTCGCAGCACAGAGACAGGACAAAGTCACTTGGCTAAAATTTGATCGTTAAACTGTCACTTCTATTGCTGGGTAATGCCATCTTTTATGGGCAGGTAAGAGAACAACAACAAAATTATACTTGTATAGCACCTTTTACTTCATGAGGACTTCCTAAGGCACTGGACAGTCACTGGGTCACACCCGAGGAGGGTGGGGGGAACAAGACGAGGGGCGGTGGAGGTAAAGTGGAGATTGAGTTGCCGATGGAGCCATCGAAGAGGAGAGTCTTGAGCCAGGACGTGAAGGAGGCCAGGGAGGGGACAAAGCTGTGGGATGGAGTTGGGCGAGCATGGGGGAGATGGGGTCACAGAGTTTGGAATGGTAGAGGATGGTAGAGTTCTGGATGATCTGCAATCTATGGAGTGAGGAATTGGGAAGGCCGACCAGCAGCGCATTTGCATAGTCAAACCGATGAGGAAAGGCAGAGTGAGTTATTGCTTGGATGTGGGGGAGGAAAGACAGTTGAGAGTCGAACAAGACACCTAGGTTCCTGAGTGGCTTGGTGAGGTCAAGTGAGCAACCATGGAGGCTGATGCTGCCAGCGCCTGATACATGAAAGCACTGGCGCGAGCCAATCAATCTTGGCCTCAATCTTGTTGACATGCAACTGTAGAAAGTTAGCTCTCATCCTGGACCTCCTGGAGTCGAGGGTAGAGGCAGAGAGATAGAGTTGGGTGTCATCCACATACATGAGTAAGTTAACCCCATATGTCACCAGGTGGGAGCATGTAGATGTTGAAAAGTAAGCAGCCAAGGAGGGAATGGTGAGAGAGAAAGGAGCAAACCTCTCCAGGGCCTTGGAGAGGAATGGGAGGTTGGAGATAGGGTGATAGCTGGAGACTAGGGATGGGTCCAGAGAAGGTTTTTTCAAGCCGGGTTTGAAAAGGGGTTTTATTCCCCACCTCTCTCACCCCACACTCCTTCACCCTCTCTCTCTCACCCACTCTCTCTCCCGCACCCTCTCACTCTCCCCCCTCACTCTCCCCCCGCCTCTCACTCTCCCCCCATTCTCTCCCCTCTCTCTCAATCCCCCACCGCTCCCCTCTCTCTCTCTCTCTTCCCTCTCTCTCTCTCTCTCTCTCTCTCTCTCGCTCCCTCCCTGTCCCTATCCGCACATAAGTGCCTCCTAGTAGTGCCTCCAACTTGTACAGTATTTGCATCTTGCATGCCAATCTACCCAACTTACCCAGGCTTTGGCCAGTTTATTTAATCAAAGGGAAAGTCTGTCAGGCTGTAAGATTATATTCATGATACTTACAGTTTTTATGATTTTTCATTATTATACTTTTAAAATATAACCAAATATGTATAATCTGTTTAGTGTAGCATTCCTTAGCTATTAATAATACTCCTTGCATTTTATGTAGCGCTTTTCACATCTTCTCAAGCGCTGCACAGAATATACTGTACTGTACAGTGAATTGACTGTATATTTGTGGGCAAAATGCGGCAGCCAATTGCACACAGCAGTGACCCACAAGCAGTTGTAGATTGAAGTGACCAATTTATTATCCGGCTTCCGCACTGCCCACGGCACGGAAACTGCTCTGGTCAAAAGATATCCTGACCATCTGTGACTTCCTCGTCGCCTCCGCTCAGCTCTGACCTGCTCCACGTCCCCGCCGACCCTCCCGACCATCAGCGGATGGTCTTTCAGCCTCTCTGCCCCCCACACTCTGGAACTCCATCTCACAGTCCCTCCACTTCGCCTCACTCCCTGCCTCACCTCATTCAAGGTCAGTCTCAAAATCCTCCTTCTCGATCGTATCTTCTGCTGCCCTCCCAACTCTCTCCCGCCCCACCCCCCTATCCTGACCGTCTCCCTTGACTGTTCAGCACCTTGGGACGTCCTCCCAATGTAAAAGGTGCTCAAGAAATGTAATTTTTATTCTTGTTTGTTGTTGCTGTTGTTGTAAGGACTCTGTAAACCATAAACTCTCCAGCCTGTTGATATATGTATAAATACTATCTTCCTATATTCCTATATGCTCTGGGACTGATGGGGAAGATGACGAGGCATCCTCTGTGAATAGTAGCTGATGAATCCTTATGGCAATATCAGCAATGCCCTCCACTGCTATTGTACTGTTGAAATATTACTCAACCTAATTTCAGATAGCGATCACATCCTCCTCCTCCTCCTCCTCCTGTTCCTGCTTGTTCCCAGACATGAGAATCTGAATGAATCAACTGTGGAAATACAAAAGTAACAAGAACACAATTATGCTTGCACAGCATAACAAGTAACGAGAGTGAAAGTAACGAGATTTTGCTTCTTTTACGATGGAATAATAATAATAATCCTTGCATTTGATTTTGCGCTTTTCACTACCTTATCGATGTCTCAAAGCGCTTCACAGAATATACTGTAAAGTGAATTGACTGTTTACTTGTGGGCTAAACGCGGCAGCCAATTGCACGCAGCAACGTCCCACAAACAGTCATGGATTGAAATGACTAACATTGTCATTCCATGTGATCATGGAACTAACATGATCTGACTGAATAAGATAAATCCAACCAACGCAATACCCTGCAGTCAGCCATCACCATCAAAGAAATCAAGCATTGTAGCTCAGTGATTAGAGCACTCACCTTTTCAGCGTGAGACCTGTGTTCGAATCCAGGCAGGTCAGGGTGAAACCTGGGCAAGTTTCCTTACTCCACACGCCTAATTATGATCCCTCCAAAAAAACATATAATAATAAAATTGGTCATTTCAATCTACGACTGTTTATGGGACGCTGCTGTGTGTCATTGGCTTCCATATTTCGCCCACAAATATACAGTTAATTCACTTTACAGTATATTCTGTGAAGCGCTTTGAGACATTGAGAAGATGTGAACAATGACAACAACAAAATTATACTTGTATAGCGCCTTTCATGACGGGAGGACATCCCAATGCAGTCGGTTTTTCAGACCCGAGCTGGGGTTGGGATCAGGGAGAGTGAAGGGAAAAGGGGGGATTTGGGGTGACTGATGGGACTGTCGAAGAGAAGGGTCTTGAGGCAGGATTTAAGGAGGCCAGGGAGGGGGCAAGATGGAGGGACTGAGGGATGGAGTTCCAGAGGTTATGGGAAGAGTGTTTGAAGGCTCCCCCGTCATGGTGGGTTGGGTGGGTCGGGGCACATTATCACAGGCAATCTTACTACCCGAGGGAATAAACATATGGATCCTGGAGGAAATGGTTCCCTGCAAGCTTTTAATAGAACAATATAAAGTTTCAGCGAAGAGAGATATTCAGCCCTGATATTCATCATCATATCTGTACTAGCCATTTTATAAAAGAACTTCCCTCTTATTGGTGGGCATTCCATTGCTTCATCTCTCCTGCCCTCCAAACCCTTCATCTTTCCTGACACCACCTTCTGAAACTTCATGCAGGATTACCCCCACCCACATTCCCCCAAACTCCTTAAGGTCCCATTGCATCTTTCCTTTCTCTGAGCTTTTAGACCCCCTCCCACCCTCTATCCCTCTTAATTCCACCCCAAAACCCTCTTGTTTTGCCCACAATAAAATAAACAGTCAATTCACTTAACAGTATATTCAGACATCTAGAAGACACGATAAGGCTCTATATGAAATACACAGATTATTATTATAATACCAAAGCCTTGGTTTACATACTTCTGATGTAAAGGCTGCTATAGAAATGTTATTTGGTTCTTGTTTGGAAAGTTAAGATCAATGCAGAAACTGCTTTCCAATGTTCAGTGAGACTTCATTCAAACAATTTGTTAAATCCAGATATCTATTTTGGGCGCAAAGTCCCAACCATGGACAGCTGAACACCATTGAATGAGATGGCGTACGGTTCCAATATTATAAAAATATAACTATGAAGTTTGTAAAACCCCAACAATGATTAGAAGCAACAAAAATAAACTGGTAAGAGGAAACAATTAGTTAAACAACAAAAGTCTCTCTTTCAAAGAAACAGAACAGGCATTATCACAGAGAGCAACAACAATACCAATGAAAACTTTGATTTGTATAGCGCCCACCACGCCGGATGGCATCTCGGAGCGCTTCACAATAACGGATCCCGGGGCCGAGCCAGGAGGAGGCGGAAAAAGGTGATTGAAGGTGCGGTCGAAAAGAAAGGTCTTCAAATGAGACCTGAAACTAGGAAGAGAGGGGACGAGACGAAGGGAGGGAGGGAGGGAGTTCCAGAGCTTCGGGGCATAGTGGTTGAAGGCACGACCGCCGATAGTGGAGCAGAGGACTCAGGGAACAAGGGGGATACCAGAACCGGAGGAGTGTGCTGTATTGGGGAGAAGGTGGCAGAGAGGTTGAGGAGGAAAAGGAGGCAGAGAGAGCATTCGAGCCTGTGCAAAAGTAAGGATGTAAACAGAAAAATCAAATGCTGCGAAACATCTAAGTAGAGTAAAAGCCCGTTTATCCGGCACCCTCTGGACCTGGCCAAAGCCGGTTAACTCACGTGCTGGATATTCGGCCGAAAACACACCGAAGAAACAAAAGTTTTACAGAAAAAACATTGTGCCGGATAAATTCCGGTTAATCGAATGCAGACTTTTTTATGAGCTGCCTGTTATACGGAAGTTACAGTTTATCGGGTCGCGGATAAACAGACTTTTACTGTAACTGTTGATTACAAGCCAACACACGGGACCACTGCTCTTTCTAATATACATTAATGATCTGGACTTGGGCACAGAGAGCACTATTTCCAAGTTTGCAGATGATACAAAGTTAGGTAGGGTAGGAAATAGTGAGGAGGACTGTAACCAACTGCAAGCAGACATACACAGATTGGTGGAATGGGCTGACATGTGGCAGATGGATTTTAATGTGGATAAGTGTGAGGTGATACACTTAGGTTGGAAAAATGATTGGAGGCAATATAGACTTGGTAGCTTAATCTTAAGGGGGTTGGGTGAACGTACAGAGAGATCTGGGTGTTCAAGTAAGCGAATCATTAAAGGTAGCAGGGCAGATAAGGCAGTAAAAAAGGCATTTGGTGTACTGAGCTTTATTAGTAGGGGCATAGAGTATAAGAGTAGGGAGGTTATGGGTAATCTATACAAAACACTGGTTAGGCCTCAGCTGGAGTACTGTGTCCAGTCCTGGGCACCTTACTTCAGGAAGGACATTAAGGCACTGGAAAGGGTGCAGAGGAGATTCACGAGAATGATACCAGGAATGATACCTTAGCTATGAGGACAGACTGGAGAAGTTAGGACTTTTCCCATTAGAGCAGAAAAGGTTACGCGGGGACCTGATAGAGGTCTTCAAGATCATGAAAGGTTTCGACAGGCTAGATAGGGAAAAGCTGTTTCCGCTGGTAGGTGTGTCTGTGACCTGTGGTCACAGTCTTAAGATATCTACCAAAAGAAGCAGAGGGGAGGTTAGAAGAATTTTTTTTACTCAGCGAGTTGTTCAAATTTGGAATGATCTGCCTGAAAGGGTAGTGAGGTCCGATTCGATAGCAGCTTTTAAGAGAGAACTAGACAGGTATCTGGGGAAGACGGGTTTGTAGGGTTATGGGGAGAAAGCTGGTGATTGGGGTTAATGAAAGTGACTTGCTCAGTCAAAGAGCCGGCACAGACTCGATGGGCCGAATGACCTCCTTCTGAGCCATAACATTCTATGATTCTATGATGATTCTGATATTTGATGTTGAAATTTTGCTCAATTGCAAAATCTAATTATTTTGTCCTTACACTTAGAAGCAAAGCCTTGTACTATAAATTGAGTTTGGGCCCTATACTAATCATTATAATAATACAAATTCTTGCAATTGATACAGTGCTTTTCATTTTTAAACTTTTAATGTTTCATGACATTTTAAAAATCTGTGAACAGGGCTCTTGCTGCTTCCTTTTCCTCCTCAACCTCTCTGCCACCTTCAACACTGTCGACCACTCCATCCTCCATACACTCTCCTCCCAGCTCAATCTTTGCGGACCAGCCCATGCCTGGTTTATCATTTTGACTCTTACCTTTCTCACCGTCGCCACTAACGGCTTCACCTCCACCTGAAGTACCACTGCCTTGCCTCCTCCCTGGCCTCCTTCAAATCTCACCTCAAGACTCTTCTCTGTGATGGATCCATTGGCAACTCCTTATCCACCCTTCCCCCCCTCCCCCTGTCCTCAGCTCGGGTCTGAACTGTCAGTAACTGTCCGCACCTTGGGATGTCCTATAGGCGTTATACAAATGTAATGTTGTTGTTGTTGTTGGATTGAAGGCAGTGATCCCGAGTTCTGGATGGTGAATGGTACCTATTCACTGTTTTACTTGCAGTTTAAGATTTTTGTTGGATCCCATTGATTAAATTAATGCTGTCTAATTTAGTGCAGGGAAAGGTATCCCACATCCGTAACTTACATAACACTAATGATGCAGTTTATATACAAACCATATGACAATGGGCAGTTTACATGACAAAACCTGCATCTTACGTCATTCTGATTTGATGTTCTCTCCAAGACCTGAACAATTACTCAATATGCGGAGAGGAGAAAGATAAATCTTCACATGCTGCTTCACAGTGTACAGGTTTATATAATTCCACAGGTTTTCAGGTAGTGTGCTGTTCTGGTGGTTGTTCAGAATTTAAAATTGTTTTACAATCGCATAATACATGACCACATTAACCCAACTGATAAATGATTCTTCTTCATATCATATCAGATGGCCTTTCCAAGCACAATAATAAAATACTGCTTTGTACAAAATGGAACATTGTGTAAGAAAAAACATGGACTTATAATAATAATCCTTGCATTTGATATAGCGCTTTTCACATCTTATTGATGTCTCAAACCACTTCACAGAATATACTGTGAAGTATAATTTGTGGGCGAAACACGGCAGCCAATTGTGCACAGCAGTGTCCCACAAGCAGCCATGGATGCACTGAGCAATTTTGTGTATTAATAATAATCCTTAATTTGTTTGATGTGGTGCCTTAGCAACTCTTCGAGACGTCTCAAAGCGCTTCACAGAAAATACTGTAAAGTGTATATTTTGTGGGTGAAACATGGCAGTTTCATGCGCACAGCAGTTTCCCACAAACAATCATGGATTCACTGAGCAATTTTTTTTATTACCCTTGGAAAAACAATCCACCAATTGACTAACAACCAGGTTCCTACTTTTTGCTAGGTAAACTGAGATGTGCGGAATAGGGAAACTTGCCCATTTCACCCTGCCCAGAACTAAAACCAGGTCTCTTACTTATGAGGTGAGTGCGCTAACCATTTAGTTACTGGATTCCAACGTTTTCCAATGATTGTTGAGTCAGAAACAGGAGGGCATAAATTTACACCAGAGGAAAAAAATGTATTTTGTAAAGACGTTTGGTAGAAATACAGTAAGGAATTCCTCAGCATAAATCCATCCAATGTGGATGATCTGCTGGAACTTCAACAAGTCCTGTAGCTCAGTGGTTATAGCATTCGCCTTATAAACGTGAGACCTGTGTTTCGAATCCAGGTAGGTCAGGGTGAAACCTTGGGCAAGTATCCATACTCCACACATCTAATAATAATCCGTCCAAAAAAAAACAATCAGAAATTGGTCATTTCAATCCATGCCTGTTTATGAAACAATGCTGTGCGCAATTGGCTGCTGCATTTCACCCACAAATATACAGTCAATTCAATTTACAGTATATTATCATAGAATCATAGAATCATAGAATGTTACGGCACAAAAGGAGGCCATTCGGCCCATCTAGTCTGTGCCGGCTCTTTGAAAAGAGCGATTCAATCCCACTGCCCTGCCCGCTCCCCATAGCCTAATAGACCCGTTCTCCCTAAATAAAGATCTAATTCCCTTTTAAAAGTTGTTATCGAATCAGCCTCCACCACCTTTTCAGGCAATGCATTCCAGATTCGAACAACTCGCTGAGTGAAAAAATTTCTCCTCAGCTCCCCTCTACTTCGCCTTGAAACTATTTTAAATCTGTGACCACGAGTCACAGATTCACCCACGAGTGGAAATAGTTTTTCTCTATTTGCCCTGTCGAAACCCCTCATGATCTTATAAACCTCTATTAGGTCTCCCCTCAATCTTCTCTGCTCCAGAGAGAATAACCCTAGCCTATCTAGCCTCTCCTCATAGCTGAAGTCCCTCAATCCTGGCACCATCCTAGTAAATCTTCGTTGTACCCTTTCCAATGCCTTCACATCCTTTCTGTAGTGTGGTGACCAGAATTGAACACAGTATTCCAGCTGAGGCCTCACCAAAGTCCTATAGAGGTTAGTCAGCACTTCCTGACTTTTGTATTCTATACCCCTATTTATAAAGCCTAGTATCCCATATGCCTTCTTAACAGCCTTGTCTACCTGTCCTGCCACCTTCAACGAGTCACTAACACAAATCCCCAGGTCTCTCTGTTCCTTTACACCATTTAAAATTGTACTATCTAGCCTATATTGCCTCCCTTCATTTCTTCTCCCAAAATGCATCACCTCACACTTCTCTGCATTAAACTTCATCTGCCATGTGTCTGCCCACTTTACCAATTTGTCTATATCCTCTTGCAGATGGCTACTATCCTCCTCACTGTTTACTATTCTCCCTAACTTAGTGTCATCTGCAAACTTGGAAACTGTACTCCGTACACCCAAGTCCAGATCATTGATGTAGATTACAAACAGCAATGGTCCCAAAACTGATCCCTGTGGCACACCACTGCTCACTTCCCTCCAATCTGAAAAACAGCCGCTCACTACAACTCTCTGCTTTCTGTCTCGCAGCCAGTTGTGGATCCACGCTGCCACTGTCCCTTTTACGCCATGGGCCTTTAATTTCATATATATTCTGTGAAACACTTTGAGATGTCTAGAAGATGTGAAAAGCGTTATATAAAAATGCAAGTATTATCATTATTATACGTCACACACTCAGATTCTTTCTTGTGAACAATGCAATATTAATCGCTAATATTAAGGGGTGTGAGGAAAGGTATCATTTGCGAGAAGCTTCTCTAATTCTCTTCCTTAGCCCTGCAATTCTGTCCTCCCCAAATAACTATCTGGTCGTCCTCCCAATCTTACCCTGTTTGAGAAGTCTTCAGGGCAATTGATTTAATTTAAACTAGATTTAAGGTTTATTCTCATTGGAACAAAGAAGGTTGTGAGGAGACCTAATAGAGGTTTTTAAGATCATGAGGGGATTCGACAGAGTAGATAGGGGAAAAACTGTTTCCACTGGTGGGCGTATCAGTGACTCGTGGTCTCAGATTTAAAATAGTTTCTAAAAGAAGCAGAGGGGAGCTGAGGAGAAATGTTTTCACTCAGCGAGTCGTTCAAATCTGGAATGCATTGCCTGAAAAGGTGGTGGAGGCCAATTCAATAACACCTTTTAAAAAAGAGGTAGACATTTATTTGGGAAGGATGGGTTTGCGAAGTTTATGGGGAGAGAGCTGGGGAGTGGGATTAAATTGCTCTTTTTAAAGAGCCGACACAGACTCGATGGGCCAAATGGCCTCTTTTGTGCCATAAGATTCTATGATTTAGGTGGGTATGGTGCAGTGGGGGAGGGGAGGGGGGGAGGTGTGGGTGCAGGGTGGGGGAGGTGTGGGTGCAGGGAGGGGAGGTGTGGGTGCAGGGGAGGGGGAGGTGTGGGTGCAGGGGAGGGGAGGTGTGGGTGCAGGGGAGGGGAGGTGTGGGTGCAGGGGAGGGGGAGGTGTGGGTGCAGGGGAGGGGAGGTGTGGGTGCAGGGGAGGGGGAGGTGTGGGTGCAGGGGAGGGGAGGTGTGGGTGCAGGGGAGGGGAGGTGTGGGTGCAGGGGAGGGGAGGTGTGGGTGCAGGGGAGGGGAGGTGTGGGTGCAGGGGAGGGGGGGAGGTGTGGGTGCAGGGTGGGGGAGGTGTGGGTGCAGGGGAGGGGGGGAGGTGTGGGTGCAGGGGAGGGGGAGGTGTGGGTGCAGGGGAGGGGGAGGTGTGGGTGCAGGGGAGGGGGAGGTGTGGGTGCAGGGGTGGGGGAGGTGTGGGTGCAGGGGAGGGGAGGTGTGGGTGCAGGGTGGGGGAGGTGTGGGTGCAGGGAGGGGAGGTGTGGGTGCAGGGGAGGGGGGGAGGTGTGGGTGCAGGGTGGGGGAGGTGTGGGTGCAGGGGAGGGGGGGAGGTGTGGGTGCAGGGGAGGGGGAGGTGTGGGTGCAGGGGAGGGGGGGAGGTGTGGGTGCAGGGGAGGGGAGGTGTGGGTGCAGGGAGGGGAGGTGTGGGTGCAGGGGAGGGGAGGTGTGGGTGCAGGGAGGGGAGGTGTGGGTGCAGGGGAGGGGGAGGTGTGGGTGCAGGGGAGGGGAGGTGTGGGTGCAGGGAGGGGAGGTGTGGGTGCAGGGGGGGTAGGGGTGGGTGCAGGGGGGTGGGGGCCAGAGCGCTGGCATTTCTATCACGTGGCCGACAACGTGTAATTAAAGGGAATGTAATCTGCAGAAAACTTAATTACAAACTTGTGTTTGTAGTCAGCCGGGTGGGTGTCTGACACACGCGGAGAGAGTGTTGAACAGTCTCCAAACCAAACTGAGAATTCCATGCTTCCCACCTACACGTGGAAACCCCAGAGATGTTTCATGTTGTCATTCAGTGAAAACCTCTGTGACAACGTGTGTGTTGTGAGCGCCAGCGTTGCTTTCGGCCAGTATCGGGAGGAACCCGGGGGAGTGGAGGACCACTCTCTGAAATTAACTACATCAATCACCCAATCTGTATGTAGACAGACACAACCCTCTGAGCTATTAATGCAGTGACCGTGGCTACACTAGTGTGGGTGATGCTTCTCACTCTGGCTCACAATTATCTTGCCTCCCGAAGGAAGTTGGACTATTTTATTTTTGTTGTGTTGAGGAGGGAGGGTTGATTGGCTCCTCAGTAGCTCTTTGCATCTCACCCTAGTTGATGTTCTCACGCACGTACGCACAAGTCCCTATCAGTAAGAGTCAGTAGGATTTTCAAGCTGGGAGGAGAGTTTTTGATACAGCGCTTTATCACATCTTGAGACGTCTCAAAGCGCTTCACATGATATACTGTACAGTGGAGTGACTGTGTATTTTGTGGTCAAAATGCAGCAACCAGTTTGTGCACAGCAGTGTCCCACAGACAGCCATGGAGAGAGAGTGAGGGACCAATTTGTCCTTGGCCCCTACCTTTCAATATCTATATGCTCCACCTTGGTGACATCAGTGCAGACATGGGGTCAACTTCCACATGCATGTGGATGACATCCAACTCTATGATCGATTCCAGGCCCACTATTGTTCTGACAGACTGCTGATTACTAGACATAAAGTCCTGGATGAGAGCTAACTTTCTACAGTTGAATGTGAAGAAGACCACCTGATTGGCTCGCACCAGGGCCTTCACACATCAGGCACTGGCAGCATCAACCTCCATGGTTGCACACTCCACCTCACCAAGCCAGTCAGGAACCTAGGTGTCTTGTTCAATCCTCAACTGTCTTTCCTCCCCCACATCCAAGCCAAGACCCACTTTGCCCTTCCTCACCTCCACAACATTGGCCAACTCTGCCACTACCTAACCCCCCAGGCTGCTGAAATTCTCATTTATGTTTTCATTACATTTATGCTCGACTACCTCAACACCCTGCTTGTCGCCTGCCTAATTCCTCCCTCCATAGGCTGCAGATAATCCAGAACTCTGCGACCCATGTCCTCTACCGCTCCAAGCTCAGTAACCCTGTGGAGTCCTGTAGCTCAGTGGATAGAGCCTTGGGATGTCCTCCTGACATGAAAGGCGCTCCAGAAATTTAATTTTGTTTTTGTTGTTGTTGTCATAGAATCATAGAATTTTACGGCACAATAGGAGGCCATTTGGCCCACCTAGTCTGTGCCGGCTCTTTGAAAAGAGCAACTCAATCCCACTGCCCAGCTGTCTCCCCATAACCTAACAGACCTGTTCTCCCTCAATAAAGATCTCATTCTTTTTTAAAAGCTGTTATCAAATCGGCCTCCACCACCTTTTCAGGCAATGCATTCCAGATTCAAACAACCCGCTGAGTGAAAACATTTCTCCTCAGCTCCCCTCTGCTTCATTTTGAAACTGACCACGAGTCACAGATTCTCCCACCAGTGGAAACAATTTTTCCTTATTCTCCCTGTCGAATCCCCTCATGATTTTATAAACCTCTATTAGGTCTCCTCTCAACCTTCTCTGTTCTAAAGAGAATAAACCCAGCCTATCTAGCCTTTCCTCATAACTGAAGTCCCTCAATCCTGGTACCATTCTAGTAAACCTTCTTTGCACCCTTTCCAATGGCTTAACTTCCTTTCTATAATGTGGTAACAATTGGACACAGTACTCCAGCTGATGCTTAACCAAAGTTTTATAGAGGTTAGTCAGCACTTTCTGACTTTTGTACTCTATACCCCTATTTATAAAGCCTAGTATCCCATATGCCTTCTTAACAGCTTTATATACCTGTCCTGCCACTTTCAAAGAGTGACTGACACAAATCCCCAGGTCTCTCTGTTCCCTCACACCCCTTAAAATTGTACTATCTAGCCTATATTGCCTCCCTTCATTTCTTCTCCCAAAATCTATCACCTCACACTTCTCTGCATTAAACTTCTGTCCACTTTACCATTTTATCTATATCTTCTTGCAACAACAACAACTTCAATTTATATAGCACCCTCCAGCCGGACGGCGTCTCAGAGCGCTTCACAATAGCGGATCCCGGGACCGAGCCAGGGGCAGGGGTAGAAAGGCATGGTCGAAGAGAAAGGTCTTCAGCTGGGACCTGGAACTGAGAAAAGAGGGGGCGAGGTGAAGGTGGTGAGGAAGGGAGTTCCAGAGCCTCGGGGCATAGTGGCTGAAGGCACAGCTGCCGAGGGTGGAGCGGAGGATTTGGGGGATATGGAGGAGGCCAGACCCAGTGGAGCGAAGGCTGGTTTGAGGAGATAGGAGGTCAGAGAGGTAGGGGGGATGTGCAGAGGAGTGGAGGGATTTGAAAACAAGGGTGAGGATCTTGAAGTTGATCCTCTCGGGGATAGGGAGCCAGTGAAGTCTGGTGAGGACTGGGGTAATGGGGGAGCGAAGTCTGGTGCAGGTGAGTATGGGGGCGGCAGAGTTTTGGATGAGTTGGATATTATGGATTGTGGTGGAGGGGAGACTGGCAAGGAGAGCGTTGCAATAGTTCAGCTGAGAGGTGACAAAGGCCTGGACCAAGGTTTCAGCGGCTTTTGGAGTGAGGTATTGCCGGAGACGGACGATCCATCAGAGGTGGAAGAAGGTTGTGCTGGTGAGAGACTAAATGTGGGGGAGGAAGGACAGTTGGGGGTTGAACCTGAAGCCAAGGTTGCGCACAGGTTTGGAGAGTTTTAGGGGCAGACCAGGAAGGTGGAGGGGGTGAGAGGCGTGCGAAAGGAGACGTTGACGAGAGCCAAAGAGTATGGCCTCCGTCTTGTCAACGTTTGGCTGCAAGAAATTTGCGCTGATCCAGCCTCTGATGTCTGACAGGCTGACAGAACATCGGGGGTCTGGGGGTCACAAAGTGAAGTGGAGAAATAGAGTTGGGTGTCATCCGCGTACATGTGGAAGTGTGCCCCATGTCTGCGGATCACATCCCCGAGAGGGAGCGTATAGATGAGGAAGAGGAGTGGGCCAAGGATGGATCCCTGAGGTACCCCACAGGTAACTGGGTGAGTGCGGGAGGAAAAGCCGTCTGTTGAGATGTGCTGCTGGCGGTTTGTGAAGTAAAACTTGAACCAGGCGAGTGCGGTCCCACTGAGGTGGATGGCGGAGGACAGGCGGTGGAGGAGGATGGCGTGGTCGACTGTGTCAAAGGCAGCTGACAGGTCCAGGAGAATAAGGAGGCAGAGGGAACCCTGGTCGCAGATAGCGAGGACGTCGTTTGTGACTTTCACAAGAGCAGTCTCTGTACTGTGGGCAGGGCGGAAACCGGACTGGAGGGGTTTGAAGAGGGAGTGGGAGGAGAGGTGGGCGAGGAGTTGATTGGAAACAACATGTTCCAGTGCTTTTGAAAGGAAGGGCAGATTAGGGATAGGTCGGTAGTGGCTGGGATTTGAGGGATCAAGGGAAGGTTTTTTAAGGAGGGGGGTGATGGCAGCAGTTTTGAAGGGGGCAGGGACCGATCCTGTGGAGAGGGACTGGTTGATGATGTCAGCCAGCAGTGGGCAGAGGATGGGGAGCTGGGCGAGCAGTAGGTTAGTGGGGATGGGGTCGAGGCAGCAGGTGGTTGGCTTCATGGAGGTGAGAGTACGTGAGAGGGAGGAAAGAGAGACCGGGGAGAAGGAGTGTAGGAAGGGGTAGGAGCTGAAGACGGTGAGGGGGATGGGGTGGGGGTGGTAGAGGGTGATCAGAGGCAGGAGGATGACACTGCCTAGCGGATATTTTGAATTTTAGATGAGAAGAAGTCCATGATCTCCTCGCACTTCGCATTTGAAGTGAAGATTGAGGAAGCCTGAGGGGATGCGCGGAGGAGGTGGTGGGTGGTGGAAAAGAGGACTTTGGGGTTGTTGTTTTCCTCCAGGATGATGTTGGAGTAGTAAGCTGTTTTTGTACGCGACAAAGAGATGCTCTGTTGTGTGGAGATGCTCGAGCCACAGTTGGTGGTGAACCGTGAGACCAGTTTTCTGCCACCTGCACTCGAGCAGCCGGGTTTGGGATTTTAGGGAGCGGAGATAAGTGTTGTGCCAGGGGGAGTTGGAGATGGGTGGGTTTCGAGATGGCCCTGGTTTTCAGGGGAACGAGAGAATTGAAGGTGGAGGAGAGGTGATCGAGGAGCAGCTGAACAGCTGCTTCAGGATCGCTGTGGGTGGAAGACCAGAGGGGTAGGATGTCAGAGGATGTGAGGGCCTCTGTGAAGGTCTCAGGGGGGAGACTTTTCCATGGGCGGATGGCTACTATCCTCCTCACTCTTTACTATTCTCCCTAACTTAGTATCATCTGCAAACTTGGAAACTGTGCTCCCTACACCCAAGTCCAGATCATTAATATATATTAAAAAGAGCAGTGGTCCCAATACCGATCCCTGGGCGGCGCCACTGCACACTTCCCTCCAGTCTGAAAAACAGCCGCTCACCACAACTCTCTGCTTTCTGTCTCACAGCCAGTTGTGGATCCACGCTGCCACTGTCCCTTTAACGCCGTGGGCCTCTACTTTCCCAATAAGACTCTCATGCGGCACTTTGTCAAATGCCTTTTGAAAGTCCATGTCAACTACATCAACTGCGCTGCCCTCGTCCACCCATTCCGTTACCTCATCGAAGAATTCTATCAGATTTGTAAGGCAAGATTTGCCTTTAACAAATCCATGTAGAGCACTTGCCTTGTGCAAGTGCTCTACATGGCGTGAGACCTGTGTTTGAATCCAAGCAGGTCAGGGCGAAACCCTGGGCAAGTTTCCTTACTCCACACGCCTAATAACAATCCATCCAAAAAAACCTATAATTGATTGATCATTTCAATCCACGACTGTTTATGGGATACCTCTGTGTGCAATTGGCTGCTGCGTTTCGTCCACAAATGTACAGTCAATTCACTTTACAGTATATTCTGTGAAACGCTTTGAGACGTTTAGAAGATGTGAAAGCATGATATCAAATGCAAGGATTATTATTATTATAATCACATCTCCCCCATTCTTGCCCGACTCCATTGGTTCCCTGTCACCCAAAGGATCCAATTCAAGATCCGGGTCCTCACGTTCAAAGCCCTCCATCACCTTGCCTCACCCTAACTCTGTGATCTCCTAACATCCTACCAACCTGCACCCACTCCATTCAGCAGGTCCCCCAATCCACCCACCCCACCATCAGCAGGTGAGCCTTCGGTAACTCTGCCCCTAACCTCTGGAATGTAAATCCCGCAGTCCCTCTGCCTAGGCCCCTCCCTAGTCTCCTTCACATCTCACCTCAAGAACCTCCTCTTTGAAGGTCTCATCGGTCATTACCAAATCCCCTTCCCTCCCTCCACCCTCCCTGATCCCGAGCCCAGCTGGGGTCTGAAACAATGACTGTCCAGCGCTTTGAGATGTCCTCCCGACGTAAAAGGCGCTATACAAATATAATTTTGTTGTTGTCGTTTTGGAGGATGCTGGCCAGGACACCGGGAGAGAGAAACTCTCTTTTCGAATAGTCCACTTGAACATAAACACTAATCATTTTCTAGGTGAAAGAAGACCAAGGTCCAGCTGGTTTGCCCTCCACTATCCTGGCAGTCGCTTGACAGGTCATGTCCCAAACTATCTATTGTATCCCCAGATACAGTATTATTTAATTTGTTTTTGAAACAAACAACACTTTCTGCTTCCACCATCTCCCTGTGGAGCCTCTTCCGTATACTTACTACTCTCACACTGAAGTAGTGTTTCCACAGATTTGTTCTGAATTTACCCTGTCTCCTGTTTAGCTGGATGTGAATCCTGGAAAATTGAAGGATGTTGGGACAAAATTCCAGCTAGGAACTGACGGCATTTGACCAGATTGTGTTGGAAGGACGAAAGGAATGAACAGTTGGTGCCAGGAGGGTAGCCATGACAATGCCAGCCCTCACATCATGAGGGCGCGGGGGGGTGAGGAGGGAGCACAGCCTAACTATCCATCTGTTTCCAGGAGTCGTGGGGATGGGGTGGTGGGGGAAGATAGACATTTAACTCGTGGAGTCCTGTAGCTTACTGGTCAGAGCACAACTGTTTGCGCGTACTTGGCTGCCGCATTTTTCCCTCAAAATTTACTGTCACTACACTTTGCAGTATATTCTCTGAAGCACTTCGAGATGAATCAAAGACACAGTAAGTCGCCTTATCAACTGTAAGGATTCATTCAATCGATCAATCAATCAATCAATCAATCAATCAATCAATCAATCAATCCAAACTTACATTTACGCCTTTCACATTGAGAGGACATCCCAAGGCACTGTACAGTCAGGTAGGGACAAGAGCAGGCGGGGGGAGGGGTCGGGGCAGGATGAAGAAGAGTAGGAAAATTGACGGTATATTTGTGGGCGAAACGCGGCAGCCAAATTGCGCACAGCAGTGTTCCACAAACAGTCATAGAAATGGGGCCAGGGGAGAAAGGGGGAAAAGAGGGAGGGAAAGGTGGGGTGGAGCAAGGTCAGGGAGGAAAAGGGGGGAGAAAGGGGGGGCAAAGGAGAGAGGGAGGGAAAGGTGGGTGGGGGGCAAAATCAGGGAGAAAAGGGAGTGAGGGAAGAGGGAGAGAAGGGGAAAAGGGGGAAGAGAAAGTGGGCAGAGGAAGTGAGGGAAGAAGGAGGGGTGGGCGGAAACCAGGCGGAGGATGAGGAACTGAATGGGCAGAAAGCCACTGTTATGTGAGTTACGTGGCTTCTGTCTGTTGGAACAACAACAATAACAACAAAATTGCACTTATATAGCGCCTTTCACATCGGGAGGATGTCCCAAGGTGCTGGACGGGACCCAAGCGGGGGAGGGGGGTGGGGTGGAGGGTTGGGGTGGGGGAAAGGGAGAGTGAGAGAGGGAAGAGTTAGTGGGGCAGCTGAAGGTGCGGTTGAAGAGGAAGGTCTTGAGACCGGCCTTGAAGGAGGAAAGGGAGGAAGCGAGGGGGAGGGACTGTGGGATGGAGTTCCACAGTGTGGGAGCAGAGAGGCTGAAAGCCCGGCCACCGATGGTTGGGGGTTAGGACGGTGGACGCGGAGCAGGCCTGAGGCTGCTGAACGGAGGGTGTGGGCACAGGCTGATAGGGAGACAGTAGGTCAGAGAGATAGGGGGGGACAAGGCCGTGAATGGCCTTGAAAGTGAGAACAAGGATCTTGAATTGGATCCTCTGGATGACGGGGAGCCAGTGGAGACGGGCGAGGGTGGGAGTGATGTGGTCGGGAAGCCTGGTACAGGAGAGAACACGAGCTGCAGAATTCTGAATGATCTGCAGCCTGTGAAGGGAGGAGCTGGGGAGGCCGATGAGGAGAGAGTTCTTGTAGTTGAGCCTGGAAGTGATAAAGGTGTGGACGAGGGTTTCGGCGGCGTGGGGGTGAGGTAGTGGCAGATTCTGGCAATATTGCAGAGGTGGTGGAAGGCCATGGAATGGATGTGGGGGAGGAAGGATAGTTCGGGGTCGAACAAGACGCCCAGATTCCTGATTGGCTTCGAGAGGTGGGGAGAGCAGCCTTGAACGCTGATGTTGTCAGCGCCTGACAACATTAGGAGGTGCTGACGTGAGCCAATCAGGAGGGCTTCCGTCTTGTTAATGTTGAGTTGCAGGAAATTTGCCCTTGTCCAGGACTCGATGTCGGACAGACATGCAGTCAGAACACCAGTGGTCCTGGAGTTGAGGGTGGACATGGAGAGGTAGAGTTGGGTACATGTGAAAATTTACCCCATGTCTGCGGATGATGTTGCCCAGGGGGAGAGTGTAGAGAGTGAAGAGCAGGGGGCCAAGGACAGAGCCCTGGGGAACGCCACATGTGACTGTGTGGGGGCTGGAGGAGAAGCCATTGGAAGAGATGAAGTGAAGGCGGTGGGAGAGATAGGATAGGAACCATTGGAGAACAGATCCTCGCAGGTTGAGGAGGAAGGAGAGGCGGTGGAGGAGGATACCGTGGTCCATGGTATCGAAGTCAGCGGATAGGTTGAGGAGGGAGCCCTGGTCACAGATGATCAGGATGTCGTTTATGACCTTGACCAGGGCAGTTTCTGTGCTGCGGGAGGCACGGAAGCCCAATTGGAGGGGTTCGAGGAGTGACTGTTGTGTGAGAAAAGAGCGAAGCTGGGAGGCAACCACTTTTTCAAGGACCTTGGAAAGGAAGGGGATATTGGAGATGGGCCGGTAGCTAGATAGCTGTGACGCATTGAGGGAAGGCTTTTTTAGGATGTGGGTGATGGTGGCGGTTTTGAAGGCAGTGGGAACAGTCCCGGATGAGAGGGACAGGTTGATAGTGTCAGTGATTAGGAGGGCTAGAGGTGGAGCTGGGTGGTGAGGAGAGGGGTGGGGATGGGATGGGATCCAGGTGGTGAGCTTCATTGAGGAGATGGTCTCAATAATGGAGGATGGGGAGACAGGGTCGAAGCTGTGGAAGGAGGGGTGGGTAGGAGATGGGGTTTGGGGGGGAGGTGGGGAGAGGGTAGAAGTTGGGGGGACAATGACCGCAGAGCGGATTCCCTCGATTTTGGTCACGAGAAAATCCAACATCTCCTCGCAGCGGAGAGGATCCACAAGGCGAGGCGGGGTGGACAGAGGAGATGGTTGGTGATGGTGAAGAGAAGCCGAGCATTGTCCTTCGCCTCCAGGATTATCTTGGAGTAGAAGGGCGATTTGCCGGAGGATAGGGCGGAGCGGTAGGAAGATGGGTCCAGCCAAATATGCCGATGGACCATGAGGCCGGATTTGAGCCAGGTGCGTTCAGCGCTCCGCACTGGCCCTTGAGGAATGGAGGTGTGTGGTGAACCAGGGTGAGGTTCGGGAGTAGGAGGCAGTTTGGGATGTGAGGTGGGCAAGAGTGTTGAATGTGTGGAGAGGGTGTTGTGGAGCAGGGTGAGTGTGGAGGATGGGTTAGTGCAGGAGGTGGGCCAGAGGGAGAGGAGTTCGGAGGACTCCAAGGCAGTGGAGAGAGTTTGTGTGGGATCTTCTTCCATGGGCGGTAGAAGATGGGGGTAGGTTTGGGGGTAGAGGGGAGAGGGTTAGAGCAGTTGAAAGAGATGAAGTAGTGGTCGGAGATGGCCTTGTCATAGATGGTGACATCCGAGACACTGAGGCCCCAGGTGATCACCAGGTCAAGCTGGTGGCCGGAAACATGGGTGGCGGAGTGGATGTGGAGGGAGAGGTTGAGAGACGAGAGGAGGGAGGAGAATTCTGAGGAGCAGGAGGGGGTGAAGTGGAGGTTAAAGTCACCGAGGATGAGGTTGTGATCGGAGGAGGCACAGAGGGAGGCAAGGAGAGTGGAGGGTTTTGAGGGATGGTAAACAAGGAGGATTTTGAGAGAGATGTGGGAGGAGTGGGAGAGGGTGAGTAGTTCAAAAGAGGGGAAGGAACCAGAGGAGTTGGGGAATAGGGCAAGTGGTGCCCTAGAGATGAGGGCCACTCCACAGCTGCGCCGGTTGGGGTGAGGGACATGGTGAGAGATGTAGCCAGGTGGTGTGGCCTCTGTGAGGGGTAAGGTGACCGCTGGGGTGATCCAGGTTTCAGTGAGGGCAATGATGTCAACGTTCTCATCGAGGATGAGATTGTTGATGGCCAGAGTCTTGTTCCAGAGGGAGCGGACATTTTGGAGGCC